>MU161841.1:2061-33423 GCA_015888305.1 Antheraea pernyi
CATCGTCATTTAACATCAGGTGAGATCAAAAAACCTATAAAGTATAAAAATAATCTCACTGACAAAGTCGTCGTCTTCCGGCGGTTGGACTTGAGAACCAGTTCCTACAAATTTAGTATGTTACCATGTAAGGCATCTTCATTAGTACGTACATAAGACATTCGACATTTGTTATAAGTTGTGCATATAGGTTAAACTTTGGACATTCGACACTTGTGATACAGTTTGCAAGTAATCACTACGCCAAAGAAAGAATTGATGTTTTCTAAACTTAAATTAGTGCTTGCTTAATATATATATATATATATATTTATATTATAGTAGCATTGCAAAATGACTGCACTATGCCTGATGGTAAGCACAGTACAGTCCAAAAACAATGGCGACCACCGAGTGATGCTGGCCTGCGAAAAGCTGGATATGCACAGGCTGATTCCGAAACGCGGCCTGCAGAAGCGAATCACTATGCCATGCTTTTTATATGCTATGCCGTATACATGGTGGTTACGACCCAGTCAGGCTGTAAAACCCTACCACCCCGCTTTCGCCATTGCCTCGTTCGTTATTCAGCAGGGTGCACCACATGTAGGTGAGGTTGGCTTGAGTGTCTCAAGTCTTATGATGTTATTCGACACTCCTTACACCCCAAAATTTTTATACATGTGTATAAATACTTTAGTGTTTCTAACCTTATATTTACATGCCTACGACAGACAGTAAGAGAATGGACTGAGACTCCTGAGACATAAAAGTTGCTTCAAGACAATGGCCCTCGTTTATCGTCAGTCATGAGCCTAGTTGACGCTTTGACTAAGGTTTTACAAGAGTACAAATATTTGTTCAATAAAATTTAAACGTGTAAATTCGACAAATATTCTCAACTAAATCACGCCGATCGGGCACTCGTTAATGACAGATTCGATTATGAATTTATGTGAAACACATTCAATCTATCAACGTTATGAGAATATACTTTGCATGTCACGACAATGTTATTGTATTAAGTCATTATTATTGTATACATTTATATTAATTAGATATTATATATGTCATACAATCTTAGAAATCTATACAGAATTATTTACAATAAATAAATTTATACTAATATTATAAAGCTGAAGAGTTTGCTTGCTTGAACGTGCTACTCTCAGGAATTAATGGTCCGATTTGAAAAATTATTTCAGTGTCAGATAGCTTATTTATCGAAGTAAGCTATAAGCTATATATATATAACGATAAGACGATTAAGAGCTGATCACCAATAAAGAATGTTTCAAAATGGCGCCTTTTTGCCTTTTGAGAGCTTTTGCTAAGTGTTGGGTAGTTACCCAACATTCCACGTAGACGAAGTCGCCGACAGAAGCTAGTTATATATATAATTAAGCTGGTTGATTGGCTCTTCGATGGATAGCCGAAACGATTGCTAGAAATATAGAATTTGGGCCGAAGTATCTTTATGGCGTAGAGTCTCACTAAGAACTCATTTTTTAATTTAACCCCTAAGGCCATAAAGCATAGTTGTAAAGATCGTATGGAAGACAAAAAAATCTTCACTTATTGACTTAAAATCTAAGACAATACAAACACTTATTTCAGCATTTATCAAATTTCATCCTCTAGGTGTGTAAAATATTAACTTTTTCATCATGAAATTTTGCATTAACGTGGTGAGAATTACAGAAAAGGAGATAAGGTACATTTCATTATAAAAAGTACTCTCCCCGAGCGATAGGAAAATATCTTTTATTGTATTAAAGCCAGCGAAGGCGCGATCAAAAGTTAGTGTGTACATATATTTTTGAGTTTATCGCGAATAGACAGACAGACAGACGCGGTAGGGGACTTTGTTTTATACTATGTAATGACTAGCAGGCCCCGCGGATGTTGCCCCGCCTTTTAAAAAAATGTGTGCGTGTACTTATGTACACGCGTTAGAAGTTGTACTTCTTTGGCGTAACAAGATAAAAATCTTTTCCAAATTTTTATCTTTCGTCTTATTTTACGTTTGTAGAAAAAACAACACTAACAATAGAAAAAAGGTATTTAATACATTGAAAGTTTTAATACAAAGCAATACAAATGTTGACTATAGCTAACTTCAGGGTGTCGGTTTTTAGTGACGGTGTGCGTGCGCATCGTAAATAAAATAAATTTTCAAAAAAAAGTATTAACCGACTTCAATATCAATCAAATAGCCATAAGGCACTAAAAAGCGGAAAATAAATAGTTTATCAAATTAAACCAAATTAAATAAAACATATGAATATGTGTGCTACCTAGAGATGTACTGGAAGTCGGTACTGAAATGGGACCACATGGGAAGTACCAGCTTTCAAATAAAAAAAGAATAATCAAAATCGGTTCACCCAGTCCAAAGTTATGAGGTAACAAACATAAAAAAAAAAACCTCCTCCTTTTTTGAAGTCGGTTAAAAAATACTCTCATCATTTTTCCCTATCGCGCCAATAGAAGTATAACTTCAAAAAAACGTTGATTAATTATATACCTAAACCTTCTTTATGAATCATTTTATCTATTGGTGAAAACCGGATGAAAATTCGTTTAGTAGTTTATTAGTTTATTGCGAACAGACAGACAGATCTGGCAGAAGATTTTGTTTTATATTATGGAGTGATTCCCATTCTTGTTTTATTTGCCTGTATATTTTGTAATAATGGTAGTATTTTACATAATATAGTTTGGTTATTGTGCACAACTGAAGTAGATCGGAAATAGTACCGAAGATGGATAATAACTTGCCACAAAACTACCTGAAAAGTTCTTAGAGTAAACTTGTAATATCGTTACGTATTCGACAATAGTAATAATCTACTAGAAGATTAGTTTGTCAAAAATAAAATACCCATAGATGATATTGACTGGTGACAGACGAATTTCATGCGCGCCTTTATAGGTTAATTTGAGTTTATATCTTTGAGTCTCAAACCGCAGAAGGTCGCCCCTATGATTTGCTTCCACCTGTCAGACATATTAAACAATTCTCACTCCGCCCGCTAAAAACTGACAAAGTAATACCGTAAATTTATTTGCCTTTTTGTGATATAAATATATCAATATACGATTTATGTTCTATAAAGGCGTTGCGGATATCCCGTGTAAATAGTTCGCTTGGTGCACTTTGCTGTTTCCGCTTGAAGCAGATTAAAACTCGTCATTTCCCACTTGCAGAAGCTATCAAAAGTTTCATAATAAATACTGTAAGAGATACCAGTTGCCAATTAACTAGTAATGGGTTAAAGAATTTAGAACATTTCATAACGAAAAATACTTCGACGTAATTAAGATGTCGGATATACGTTAATGTCTCCTTTTGGTCTTTATGTTTGTATGTAGTAGAAATGGATATATAGATAATAGATATACTAGCTTCTTAGTTACGCCAACACGCAGCGGAAGCTCTCAAAAGGAAAAAAGAAACGATTTTGAAACATTCTTCATTGTTACTCCGCTACTATTGGTCTTAGCGTGATGATATATAGTCTATAGCCTTCCTCGATAAATGAGTTCCTGAAATGCGCGTTCAACCAAACAAGCAATCAAACCGTTCAGCTTTATAATATTAGTAATTATATATTATAGATTTCTTTTGTCAATGTAGCTTTTGCTGATTACTTTTTCTATAGACCTTGTTTGCATGTTTCATTTATACATGCTTGTGCATTATATAATATAATGGTTCGATTTATATAGATATAAAGGCAGGCAAAGTCGTGGGCGGCTACTACTTATATTATAACTATATGATAACCCTATTAAACGGCGCCACAAGCGACGCGTGAAATCAATAAATCAGTTTGAATGAACGATATCCATTATTGTCATTGGATTTATAAATATTATTATTCAGAACCACTGAGTTATGATATAATGCGTAATAATATAGCATAGGTTTTGCCGGCAACTTCACTTGTTATGTAAAATGTATACATATAATTTAAATGGTAATGCCCGGTGTTTGTCCGGGTATTATCTCCGAAATGGCTGAACGTATTTTCATGAGACTTTTACAGGCTAATAGACACTTATGAGTATAGTCTAAACTGAATATCATAGCATTTAGTCATAGGGGTTATACGATAATGATAAAATTTCACAGAGATAACTTTAAAACGCTAAAACATGTGTTTTCATATTCAGAAAACGACATTTGGAATTCCAGTCAAAATAAACATAGAAATTGTTTGGTCCGTCTTTATTACTTGACACTGAAAAAAATCAAATTGTTAACATATAAATATAGCCATGTCTAAGATCTCCGTTATATTTCGATTAAACGTTTATTTATTACAACATTGTTATTTTTTTGAATTCCCTAGATTATATACCTCTCTGTTAATAATCTTCTCGTGATTTTTAATTCTTGTATTTAAAAATTAATATCCAAAAGAATATATTCTATAATATGTCAGTGATTATAAAAAGAGCTATGAAAGTAAACGTATATTTGCATTTCTTTTTTGTATTATTCTAGTAGATAATAGTGATTCTAGTATATTAACTAGAAATCGACTTTTCCATAACACTTTCTTAGTGCTAGTCTTGGTTATATTAGGAATTCGCCTGGAGATTTTCAAGCATTATCGATTTAAGCTATGTAGCTAAATCTTTGTATGGCTGAGTTTTAGAGGTTTTATTATGTAGGTTACTACATCCCGTGGTTATGGCCGCGTTTAATTTATAAAAATTTTAATTACAGGTGACGACAGTTAGGAAGGTTTAAGCTAATTCGCTTGTCCGCTTGCATCGTGCAAGCTGGAAGTGGAAATACTCGCCGTCGTATATTGGTTTGCGAAGTAAGAAAACAAACTGGGAAATCTGAAGGCACTGCAGCTCCTGTGGACAGAATTTTTGAAGTTATACGTCTTTTGGCGCCTCAGGGAAAAATGATGAGAGTAAATTTTTACGATGCGCGCGCACACCGTCACGAAAAACTGACACCCTAAAGTTACCTATAGTCAATTTTTTCTATTGTCAGTGTCGTTTTTTCTACACACGTAGAATAAGGCGAAAGAGAAAAAATGTTTATCTTGTTACGCCAAAAAAATATAAATTCTAAGGCGTGTACATAAGTACACGCACACTTTTTTTTATAAGGTGGAAGACCCGTGATCTGGCTGATCTGATCTGGAGTTCTGGAGGATCTGGAGTTTGCGCGATATCGATTTTACATCATTAACGTTGTCCGCCCGGTCTTGAACGGCGGTTCAGAAGAGAACGAGGCTCTCTGACATTTCGTTTAGTACGGTGCCATCAGGTACATCGGTTCGCTTCGCTTGGTAGCTACATCGGATTGCGCGTAGGGAGCTAACCACTGTATGCCACGAGTGTCGCTCTGACCCCTGCACCACCACATCTCCACATTTTGGCTGCGACGGTTGAAGAGGATTTGTCACTGGCGAATGTCGAGAAAGCCATACTCGGCAGCCAAACGGCGTGAAATATGATGACTTCTGCTAACGTAGGGCCGGAGGAAGGAGAAGGCGTTTCGCAAGTCTTTTCCCTCCACCATAGTCGAACCTAGAGTGATGGGTTGATGGGAAGGATTGCCCATTGCACAGTTTTAGCGAACAGGGAAACTGTTGATGTGTACCCAGCTGTCTCCTGATTAGGTAGCATTAAACAGTTGGAGGTGCAAGCAACCCTGTGCCGCTTAAGTATACTTACGCAGTTTTTTTTATCGTGCGATAACCCGTCGTGGATACTCTAGTACTCGGAGGAGCAGCAGGGTTACGTAAGATTCCTACAGCCCTATTCAATAAAACCTCACGGTGCACCATCGATCGCTTTTATGAGGCGTCACAGGGTTGCTTGCACATCCAACCGTTTAATGCTACCTAATCAGGAGACAGTCGGGTACACATCAACAGTCTCCCTGTTGTTTCGAAGACTTACTATAGAACTGAGTATCTCACTGTCATAGGAATTTACAGTTCGGCCTTTCTTAGTAGTGCTAGGTTCTGTCTGTAGGTGTAGTCTGCGCCACACGGCTTACTGATACTAGTACCACACTCTAGCATATTGTACTTTCTCAGCTACGTTTTGTATGGTAATTGCTTCGTTCCTAAAATTCGTAGCATGATGCTAAACTAACTAAACCCTTTTGTAATAATAAAGCTATAACGTACAAAACTATTCTATTTTTAATTGACAAATTAGAGAATGATTAAAATGTTCAAACAGTCGAAAAACAGCTAATATCTTGAACTTCTAATATTCATGTATAAAGAAGGAACTCTTGTCCTAAATTTTATGGTTTTAGATCCACTGACATAAACTGCGCATTTCCTGTCACAAAGTATTAGGAATTTTATTAAGTAAATATAGACACAATTGAAATGAAATCGAATGGAAATGAAGTCATTCTACAATAAATTATTAATACATCGATGTAGTACAATGATTAATCAGTAATCGTATGTTGTGTTATCGATAAATCGCTCGTTACAAATCGATAGCCACGAGCGCAGGCGCCGCGCGTCCACTCAGCGACAGCGGCGCCGACGCGCGCACACTGAATGACAATTAAAACTCTGTTTCACACGGACACGTAACGTCGACGGCAATAACGCGTAATTGCCTCGGTTAATGGACAAACGTATTAAACAAACTCGGAATTGAGATTAAACAAATATCCAGTCTAGAGCATCGACGTAAACTGACTTTTTTCTTGAGATTTTATAGATAACATAATTGGTCATTCCATGTTGAAGGCATAGTAAGACCTAGTAATATTTTTTTAAGGAATACTGTAAAGTTTTATAACAAAGGCCCAAAGCCGATTTGCCAGATAGTGAGATTAAGTACCATGGCAAGCGGGTTTTAAGGTCTAAAGGGTATTATAGGGTGGATCAATATATGAACGATGGTGATGTCTGGAAATATCGTCCCTCTCTGTGCATCCACCAGAAACGAATGTGAATATTTAAGTTTGTAAAAATAGGTATCATGAAATGATAAACTTTCAATCGAGTTCTTGTCGATTCTTCTTAATGACTGGGTTGTATTTCCGAACCAGTGGTAGCTTTACGAGTAACGTTCATGAGCGCCTTCTCAGGGCTTAAACTGAATAAAATATTTTTGATTCCATTTGATTGATTTTTGACAGTATGCCCAGAATTTAGACAGTAAATGATGAGTGTCGTCAAGAGCCTCCGTTCCTCTCAGTTCACACTCGGCTTATGTATTTTTATGTTATGAAGTAGCGATTAGGCTTGAAATCCAATGATTTAAAGTGTTCACTGCAACATGTACCTATAAGAAACGAATCTCATTGGATAGTACTTTCGAAGCCAGTTACTCTTGATAACTGAGCTATAACCTTTGGAACAGACTAGAACAAAGCAGGTGTGTACCACGTTTTTCGGCAGAAATACAATGGCGGAGGCAGTCGAATCTAACAGTTATTTGCCACTCTTAGTAAAAAATCCCACTTTCTTTATCTAACTAGTTATAACTTAAAAGTTTCTAGCAAAGAGTCAAAAAAATCATTCAATTAAGTGAGATCTACTGTTTAATATATTTTTTTATACTCTTCTAATAAGATTAGAGTAAAAAAAACACTTGTCTGTAATGAATAAACAATACAATTAACAATCTTTATGTATCCAAGTAATAAAAACAATCTTGAATTCTGCCTCTAATGTTAAGGCGGTGGTTTGATACCTTCTAACGTCAACGGTATTCATAGTTGATCTAATCTATTTAGAGCTCGAGGTATTGGTTTCAGTGACACGATTGCACAATTGTATGAATGGTAAATTCTACACATTCTTCTTATAATGGGGAGACCTCGCCCATACTCAGTAATTTTATCTTATATTATGTATTAGCTTCTTCCCGCGACTTCGTCCGCGTGGAATAGTTACTTTGGGCTACTATAACACGTAGCGGAAGCCTTCAAAAGAAAAAAAAAACCATTTTAAAACATTCTTCATTGGGTATCGGCTCTCACTGGTCTAAGTGACGATATATAGTGTATCTTCCTCGATAAATGAGCTATCTAACACTGAAATACTTTTTAAAATCGGTCCAGTAATTCCTGAGATTAGCGCGTTAAAGCAAACAAACTTTTTAGCTTTATAATACTCGTATTAGTATTAGATAAATAAAATTATAGAGGTTTACCTTTGTACACGCATTACATTAAAACTATTGGATACATTTCAATATCTTTTGTTACATTTTAGTTTTACTTGTTAGATATTTGGGCCTTACCCAAAGAAAAAATATCACGGTATCTCCATTTAATGTAAAGTTATTGAAGTTGCAAGAAACTACTATTTTTGGAACTATAACGCGTTCAGCGACATATATTTTCTTGATGTGGAAAAAACGGCACAAAGATATATGAAGTGATGCACAAACGGTGTGGGCCGCATACGCAGGAGGGAAAGTAAAATGACATTGTTTACATATAAATCTTTTAAGAAAAGTAAAATCTTGCTTTCAAGATAGTCAACAACGCAGACGAAGTCGCGGCTATCAACCAGCTGATTGATAAAACTGGGAGGAAGTAATCAGAGTCTATGAACGGTGGTGATCACTTAACATCAGGTGACCCATCTGTTCGTTTGCCTCCTGTGATATAAAAAAAAACCTAAATTACAAAATTACCGATGCATATTAAAATTTTTCGAGATACACTTTTAATGTTATTATATTTTAAAAATCTCCTTTAACCAAAGAATCATACTTTTCCTGCATGAAAGGTATGTGATTTAATACCTCTGACAAGATGTATGCAAAATCTCATGATGAACGGTTTAGTAGTTAGGGTGTGAAAACGTAGCAAACAAACATACCTGTATTCGCATTTATAATATTAGTTCAAATAAATAAAACATGGTAATAAAATAATGTACAATCTCTAAGCTGGTCCAATGTAAGCTCTATTTTCATTCGATATTTACAAAATTGGTAAAATATAGGCGACATCTACTCACCGTATATTTTATATGTAGATAAATTACGTCGGCTTCGGTTTCCACATCAGATGTATCGTAGCGGTAGAAACTCGGGAATATTTCCTCTGCGCTTGTACAGAATGACCTAATTGTAGGGAACCACTCAATTGCCCAGGTTTACTACAATTGCGAATACCCGTTGCATTTGTTAGAAATGTATTTTACTGGGACTGTGGTTAGAAAATAGAATATATATTTTTATTTGGGTTTTTTCAACGTTTATATAATTATCGGTAATATTTACAATTGTATGACCTATAATCATACTAATAATAAACCCGGTTTAAAATTTATGGCAAAACAAAATGTGACGTTTTGCGATTGAAATGCTTAAATTATCTTCTACGTATGAATAAATAAGTTCTCATCTGTTTCCAAACCGATTATCTTTTTATTTAGTAGTTATTGCCGAGCTTTATAATGTTATCGATAAAAAAAGAAATTGGAAATAGTTTTTTTCCATACCATCGACGAGTAAAAGAATGTATAAACATATAAGAATTTGTCATACTGCACATTCCTTCCATCTACAATATTTGTATCGCAATCAATAGAGATATTAGCATGTATATTATATTAACACGCCTTATTGTGGTTAAATTTCGATTACTATTATACTAAATTATTTGTTGATCTGTATTAACACATATATAGCACGTACGGGTTTGAATCTACCTTTAAGATGTAGTTACATGTTAGTACAAAATGGATCAGTAATTACGTATTTACGGACTTTCCACACGGCCGTGTAGTTTACGGTACGCAATGTTTGCATCAAATCGTGCTTTTAATGTCAAACGCTTAGATTGATGGTGCTAAGTTATACAAAATGATGGTTTGGCCACTGAGCCAAAGTGTTGTAAGTGCGACAATTACCGCGTTCAAACAATCAAGAAAACAATATCTTAATAACACTTATAAAATTTAATAACAATTTTGCATATCGACCCATGAAATTTATTTTAAAATTTGGTTCTCAGATATATATCTAAGTATATCAATACAGGGCTGTGGCGGAGAAGGCGCCAGGCGATTCCGTCTAATGATGTTAATGTTAAATAAATACTCAAATGTTAATTTAACAAGAAACGTAACTAGACGTTCTAGATCTTAACTTTGACGTACGCTCGTTAAGTGAAGTGTTAATTTAATTAAAATAATTAAAGTCTTCACACACATATATATCAGATGTCACATAATAAAATATTACGATTTTAGTAGTATATCATGATCCCATAACGAATAAACACAACTTATTTAAAAATATATGTAACCTTACTTTCTGTTTAGTGCTTCATGTATTTAGAACTATTCCACACTCATGGTACCAGGTGAGAAAGGTGACTAAAAATAAGAGCTAACTTACTTTAACTTAAATGTCTGATTTCTATATACGTTTTGTAAAATATCACCCTGAAGTAGTATCCAGTATCGTCAGACACTTTCCGCTGACCACGACTTCTGCCAGACGCTTTAAAGTGCAGGGAAATATGAATGAACTTCACTTAAAATTATATGCTTGAATTTTAAATATGTTATTCAGATAAATATTACAAAATATATTTCATAGACAGAGGCAGTACAAAATGACTTTGAAGAATTTGTCGCCTCCCGTCCAGCTGATTTCTTTAAGAATGGCATCAATAAACTGCCACTGTATTGGCAAAGATGCATTGATTGCGTGGGTGATTACTTCGATTAATACAAATAAAAAATACATGAAAAAATTCGTTAAAAATTTTTCATACAAAACGGCAATTTCATAGGTAAAGACTTAATATTTGTTTGTAATGTCAAAATGGAATCATTTTATGAAATGGATATGAAATCATATATAAAAAAAATAAAAAATTATTATTTGTTTCTTTGTTCTGGGTTATTTCGAAATCGATTCGACCGATTTCGATGGAATATGCACTAGCTGATGTTATAAGGAGTAACTTAGGTTACCTATGTTTTAAAAAACAAAATTATGGTGTAATGCAAATATAATAAATTAAGAAGTTACAATGAACGATTATTTTGTTCTAAATTCCACTACATATAACATTTTTAATATGACGTCTGTGAATGAAAGAAGAGAGAAAAGTTATAAATAAGTCGTTCAATGATATAAATGAAATAGTTGTAGTGATCTACGATTATACTACAGCCGTAAGAAATAGGTCTACATCTAACCATAATACAAACAGGATAACAATCGAAACACGTTTAGCTGAGTTAAACTAATTCGTTTTTAATTGAAATGAACCAAGCCAAACCTCACGAGGAAATTAGAAATGGTAATGGTTAATTAGAAATGATAGTGGTTGTGTTTTTGTTTAAGTCCGTTTGCTTAGTTTCCACCCTCGAGTTGAAAATCTTTCGCCAAGCACCTCTGTTGGTGTGTTCCGGCATCTGCACTCGAGAGCCAGTCCCCCTTTAGGTCTAGCGTGTTCACCATCTTAGACACATTTACAAGGTGGTAGAGCCACACTGAAGCTATTACCGGTTTCGGCATGAATGGATCGGCTCGTCCGGGGTAGTACCACCCTCTCACAGAAAACCGAAGTGAAGTAAAAGTGCGAGCATTGATGCATTTCGTTCGGTTAGTGAGAGCGCTGAAGGTCCACCTCCCCTCCCCTCTTCCCGCTCTCCTCCCGCTCCTTCATTCCCCCCTTCCGCCCAAACACAGGCTGGTAACGCACTTACGACTCCCCTGGTGTTGCTAGTGTCTAGTGTCTACGGCGGTGATCGCTTAACATCGGATGACCCACCTGTGTGTTTGCCTCCTATGATATATAAAAAAAAAGACAAGAATGTCATTTAACATCAGATGAGATTGTCTTCAAACGTTAAAACTTATAAAGAATTTAAAAAAACATTGCCATTTAAAATCAAGTGTGGTTCAAGCTTTTTGAATGTTGTATGTAGCTAGTCGCTATTCTATACTAATATTATAAAGAGATAAAGCTTGTGAGGTTGTAGGGTGCAATCTCAGGAACTACTGGTCAGAGCTCATTTATCGAGGAAGGCCTGTATATCATCACGCCAATACCGATAGGAGTGGAGCAACAATGAAAGATGTTTCAAAATCAGGGTATTTTCCTTTTGAGAGCTTCCGCTGGGTGTTAGTTAGCTCAAAGTAACTATTTCCACGCGGGCGAAGACCCAGGCAGAAGCTAGTGTTAAAATAAGCCCCATTGTTGGGGTAAGCCTATTTTCAATGAAGACAAATGAGTGCGCAGTAGTACGTTCAGGTATACCATTAGTGTATCTGATTATATTTAAGTCAGTTATATCCAGCAGGATCAGAACCACCATACACTAGATTTAATATCCGTCTTAGGACTCGCTTGAACTCGACGCGTTTACGAATTAGACAATATACTCGTATATAGATAGCAACCTGTCGTGGAGGTAGACATTTGTACTCGATTGGGCCGAGACAACCAGAAACATGGTATTAAATCTATCCATAGTAACTCCCTATTAGTAGATATACCGATATTATCCAGATTATACTTAAGGAGCGCCCATTAATAATTGAGGTATTTCGGGTGAAGCCGAACCTCACTAAATCTCACATGGAAAGGAAGGGTTTCGACAAATAATATGTAATTTTTTTCAAGCAAAAAATTGTGTAAAAACATGAGAAAATCAGATGACTTTCAAATAAAGCATGTTTTAGAGTAAAATATACCGAAATCTGACACGATTCTTCTATACCAGGTGACTGTTTAGACAGTAGCAATATTTCTGGAGGACACTCTGCACTCGATTCTCGTTCTAAATCAAGTAAAAAAATAGGTTTTTAATATTTGACCTAATTATCTAGAAAAATACAAAAATTATACACAATCCTCTACGCGTCTATGTTAAAGCACAGCGTCAATGACCGTCGGGTGATTTCACTTCTATTTGAAAGGGAACGTGGGATCGTCAGGAACAAAACAAAAGGGTTTGCCCGTTTTACTATCGAAAGTTTTTGACTCCGGGTCGCCCATTGTAGCTTTTGGCACCGGTCATTGCACTTAGGTTTATTATTTTATTTACACGTTTGTAGCTATACTTTTGAAAGTTTTAGAACAAACTTTAACTTAGGTTTTCTTGGTTGTTTATTAGTATTTGTTTTAATATTATTATTTTATATGATAATTGTGACCATGAAGTGTCATATTCTAGAATACTGCGAGTGTCTAACCAGTCATCTGGTATATTCAATTTCATGAATAGATGTAAAATTATTTAGTACTGATATTTCAAAATGTAATGTAATTACATTTATAACGAACTGTAGTAATAGTAAAAAGTTAAGGTAAAAGTAAAAGAGCAAATTGTATTTTTTTTTAAATGTAATAACGTCTTATAAATCGATGAACGCCGGCTGCAAGCACGATAAAGAGTGATTCATTCTCATGTCATCCAAGATACAAATTTTGAAAGATGTACGAGATTAGGAGAGGGTGAGAAGGTACGAGATAAGTCTCACGATATGTCACCAGCGGGGAAGGGGTGTCAAAAGTCCTCAAAAACGCCTCACATAAGTTATGGACGATCCCTTAGCAGTTGGGAGAACTCTGCAAGTGCAAGCATCAAGACATATTAAACGTGACATTGAGAGGTCATGATCAAATTTTCGCTGGTCAAGGTTGAGATGGCAGGCCAAGTTCACCTTTCTCAAATGACCGGGTCACAAGAAACCACTTGTCACTTGCTGCAATAGGATACTTCCGTATACGATGCCTAGCACTACCAATGTTTAGACATGTACATGCTGTTTCTATGTTATTAAATTAATTTGATCTTAAGAATATTTATTGTTAAAAAAAATCGAGGCAATCATAGAGCTGAAGTGAACACTCAAAACAGCGAAATAACTGTGTTCTTTTTTGAATTTTGAAATGGATTATTTAAATATCTTCTTCTTCTTCTTACCCTTATCCCACATATGTAGGGTCGGTACAACATGTTTCTCATGTTGTGGTATATGATTTGGCAAATTTTTTACGATCGGCCACCTGCCTTACGTCAACCCTCCTTGGAATTATTTTGTTGTACCACTGAATTTATGATTATTACCTTACAATTTTTCGTGCCGGTTAAAAACGAAGTTCTTTAAGATTATGGTTTGCTTGTTATATAGCCCGAGGACTGCATTTTCTGGATTTTTTTTCAGGATTCGTGGTTTCTGAGTTTTCTCGGTAATAGTAATATAATATTAGATATAATAAACTATTATAAAAATATGAAAACTATAATCGAAAAACAAATGCAAATAAAATGATAATTATGTCAATGTCATTAAATTATTATTTAAATATCATAATTTGTAAATTGAAATTATTAACATTGGTCTGGTTTTTACATCTATTAGCTCACCGAACAATATTTATTTAAATTTTTATACAGTATATTTATTAATTAAATATATAATGGGCTGCACAATCTCAATACCAAATATCAATATTAGACGTACACGGGTCGCTATACTACGCGTCGCTAACCTAACTAACGCAAGCCGCGTAAGCACCATACGCTCGGTCACGCTTTACTAGCATATGTCATGTCATGACGCGAAATCATAATTTTATCTCCTGCCAAAAATACCGCTCAAAGAGTCCAAAAGAAGTTTCCACTTCAAAAAAATTTTGGACATTTTTGACAATATCTTTATAAATTATAGTATATATCTATATGTGTTCAATAATTAAAATTAGCAAAATTGTATAATACGGCGTGCGTTGCTGGAATGATTTGAAATAAAGTAATAATATCCATTGCAAAATTGATTACTGTAAATGCGCGAACGGGTGAACGTGAAACTTGGCATAGTTAAAGTTTATATGGAGGAGAAGTGCAGAAAGCTATTTATTTTATATAAAATGCATTAGAAGTACATTAAATTAATTAAAATATGCATTACTTACACTACTACTTCATTTTTACACAACATATACACACATGTAAATAAAAAAGACATTTTGACATCTGTCAATAAAGGACTTCAAAAAAGGTTGTGAAGGAGGTTGCTATGCTCGACTGTATGTATTATTTTACTCTTACGTTCCAATTACCCTTTTTCATTCTACAATGATATTATAACATACAGCTATTATTATAATATTTATACCTTTAAAAAATCAATGAACTATGGTCGAATGTCGACCACTGGGCGCCCACTAGTTTTGATATAATAGCTATATTATTGCAAAGTTTCAATAAAATCGGTCAATGAGTTTTGTATGAAAGAGTAAGAAGGATCCATCCTCACATACTCCCACGTTTATAATTTTAGTGGAGTTCGTTTATTCAATAAAATGTTAACTTCAATGGCATAACGATCTGTAGCAACTAAATAGAACAATATTATAATTTTAATAAGACAATAGCAACACAATCGGTTATAAAAAAGAAATATTGTTATTTTTCATATTTTCAGTGCCACTTCTCAACATTAATAAGTGTATGCAGATAAATCACGGTGGTCGGATAATTCCGGTGGCTGTGTCCGGATCGATCAGGTTACTACCGCCTCAAGACCCAGTGACCTTCCTATGTTAAAGTCATTGTAGTCTAGTATCGAACTCGTTGACACCCGATAAATTACGACAGTGGTGTGATTCATCTGTCTACACGCCCGATTACACAATTAGGTTTCCAACTGTCTGTTAGAAAATTCAGTGTTTTTCGTGCGAGTGCCCTGTTACTGTGAGAATATTAATCAAGCTTTGAGGTATTTATTTCTCTTTTTTTATTGAGACTCTTGGTCCGCACCTTTATGCTAATTTCGTTTGTTTATCGCCTGAAAACCGTTTTAAGTGTGGTGCAACTGAAATACAGTGAGTAAAATCTACAATATTATTTTTATACTTTTTTTTCTTCCTCTTTATTTTTTTAAGGGACTTTTATCATTTTTGACATGTCAGTCCCATCGTAACTTACGCCTAACTTACTATACAACTAAAACTCTACAAATACAAATACTCTAAAAATACAAATAGCCTAACTACTAAACCTAAATATACTACACAGCTTTTTGCAACTGTCCGATATCGGTCCTGATAGAATGCTGTGATACACACCCACATCCCCGATGTTAATATTGTACTGTTTAATAAAACACATCTTCTCAATTTGATATTTTATGGACTCTTTCAAAAAATGATGGATGTCGTCGACCTTACCGCACTTGTTGCAAATTGGTAAATTTATAATTTTCATAAGGTGTTTAAATTTCTCTGATGGAATGTGTACAGACCGTAATCTAAAAGTAAAAATAAGTAATGTTCTTTTTACGGTACAGGTGGAGGCTGACACCGTGTAGTACGGTACCAAGTCCCCTTCTCTCTTGAGTTATTATACTTGACTGTGTTATTAGGTTATTTCATCGACACTCGATGAAGGTGGTAGAGCCACGCTGAAGCTATTAGCTATTACTGGTTTTAGCATGAATGGTTCGACTTGCCTGGGGTACTACCACCCGACCCACAGAAAACCGACGTGAGGTCACAACGCTTACATTGTTGCGTTTCGCTCGGTTAGTGAGAGCGCCAGAGACCCACCTGCATTCTACACCCCTGCCTCCCTCCCTCCCCAAACACTGGCCGGCACTGGCGATTCCTCTGGTGTTGCTGGTATCTATGGACGGCGGTGATCACTGAACGGTGAACATCAGGTGACCCATATGTTCGTTTGACTCCTATGTTATAAAAAAAATCTCGAACAATTTGACCGAATATATACTGCAGTATATGTACCCGCGTTTCCGCATTCGTTTGATTTTATTATTCCTTGTAACTAACTTCTTTTCGCTTTACTATACAGGTTTTAGCATTTGACCACAATCTCAATAAATTAAATAAATAAATAAATAAAATCTCACCTGTGGTCAAAAGACGGTGTGCTCTAAGATGGTAAACCCGCTAGACCTAGAGGTGGCTGACTTTCAAGTGCAGCTTCCGCAAAACACCAACAAGCTGCTTTGCGATAGATTTTCAACCTGAGTGTGGTAACTAGCCAACTTAGTAAAAGCCTTTTTTTTTATTTAGCCCGGCAAAATGACTGCACTCTACCTGACGGTAAGCACAGTACAATCCAAAAACAATGGCGATCATCGAGTGACACACTATCCATCGCTGGTCGCTATCATGCCGGCCTGCGAATAGCTGGATATACACAGGCTGATCCCGAAACGCGACCCGCAGAAGCGAATCACTATGACGGGCTTTTTCGCCATTACATTAATTATTAAGATGCAATGGTGAAATGTGAGCTTCACACTACGCTACGTTAAGCTACGACTTAGTTCAAAGGTTTTGAACCAATGTGGATTAACGTGGTATCCAAACACATCATCAACTGAGCCAACATTGCTCTAAAATATATTTGAACAACAGTATTTGTTTTGGTTATATCGTACCCTATGTTCTTATTAGTACCCATGATAACGTATATAAAAGAATCTTGATGATTGGTTAAGTAGTTAAGTTAGAAACGAACAAACTTACATTCTCGTTTATAATATTAGTTAGGATTATCTTTAACTATGTGATGTAATTACGTGTTGTTCGTAAAAGACCGGTATGATTTAAATACTAGAACCTGTGAAAAAGTGCTCGTCCCATGTTTCAAACTCAGTAAAACCAGTAACAGTTTTAGGTTAGGTGCTAAGGTGTTAGGTTTTACAACAAAGTCCCAAACCATATTACCGATTTGCTGGACTGTAAGTTTAAGCATGTCTAGCGGGTTTTGGTGTCAAAAGGCTATTTATTATAGAGTGGATCAATATGTGAACTATGGTGATGTCAGGAATTAACTACTCTCTGTGTATATATGTGTGTTAAATATATGTTAAAAACGTAAACCCGATCGAGTTTCTTGACAGCTCTTTTTGATAAGTGGGTTGTTTGCTTTATCCAGTTGTAGTTTTGACGTTCATAAGCATCTTGGGGCCGAAATTGAATAAAGTAATTTTGATTTTGAATAAATATTTAAATTATATTACAAAATGGGTATTTTATATTTTGCATGTTCAATTTTATACCAATATACAAATTTTCACAATGCTCAGTTGATCGGTATACGTTGATTCGTATTAGCGCCATCTATTGGCGTCTTTTGGCAAAGTAGCAAAGAAACCTACTCAATAAAAAACACTAACGTACTGCATGAGAAAATACTAAGTACGCTAACGTTCATAGCGTTCAGTCGAACAGTATTGGAGTTTATGCTAAAGTCATTTTTATGTATATAGACTAACGACATGTAATTATTGAATCACTAAAATACTAAATAATTTTACGTTAAAAAATATTATGCAGCGATAAAGCGCCAGAACGTTTAATTCTTGATACACTCGAGGTGTGAAAGCGTAAAACTATTTAAAGCTTTATAAGGTCTGTACAGTCGTGTAGAGAATACCAATTTTTTTTAATGGAACTCCAACTTATGAAATTCATTTCCGTAACCTTTTTGTCTGACGAAAAATGGTGGGCATGAACACTGTATTTGGATAGTTTATTCGGGTGCGGTCTGTACTTGGATGGATCACAGTTTGGGAACACCGTGTGACGTTGGCTTTTTGTTGCACTTTTTATAAAGAAGTTGTCACTTTTTTCATGTGGTCATAAAGATACACACACTTTTTTTTTTCTTTATCAATGAGCGATTTTTCATTTCGCATAAGATATTTTTCTTTTATTAACCGACTGCAAAAAGAAATAGGTTCTAAAGTTAGTGGATTTTTTTTATATTTGTCACCACACATCTTGTCAATTATGAAGTTATTTTGAAAATTTATTTTTTGAAAAAGTAAACTTTTTTAGTCGGGTCTCTTTTTACTCTCACTTATATTGTATATTGAATATCAAAGATATACCAAGATAACTGATTAAATTGAAAAAAAAACTAAGGTAAAATATAATTTATATATTCGCGAAACGGCGTTTTATTATAAAAAATTAGTCGCCTAGTGGTCGAAATTCAACCATAATTCATTTCTACAATAAGACCAAAAATAATAATAATTGAATTTATATATTATATTATTATAAAATTAACCTCCAATTTGACAACTTAATTTCATAGGGCATGTGAGGTATGGAACGTAAATCATGTTAAAAATTCTTGAATGTAGGATGGAAAAAGGTAATTAGAACGTAAGAGTAAAATGAAGGATGGCGGAACGTCTTTTTCTTTTACATGGGTGTATAAGTTGTGTGTCATGTCATGTTTGTTAATCATTTTTTTAAATCAAAAATTGGTTTGTGAATTCTCCATATAGATTTTAACTACCTATGCCAAATTTCACGTTCATCATTTCACACAATTCGCTTAAAAATGGGTACAAAGTTTTCGCTTCACGTATAAGTATATAGATACTCTATATATAGAAATAGAATAATAATCTCTGTTTTTTTATACGAGAAGGTTTATCCGATAATGACAAAGCTTTGATAAGCAGATATAAATGCTGTCTGGGTATTATATAGACTACATACTACAATCTAAATTCATTTAACGCCTGTCGATTAAATTACTTTGTGATACGTCGAAATTACATGACTTGGTTTGTCTAAAATATGTGATATTATTTTTTTCTTTATAATCAACGACAACTCTCAATGACATCGTAAAATGTTCTATTCCTTAAATGTATCTGTATAGAGTTTACATTCGATTATGTATCTCTATAAAAATGAAGCAGTAATTTTAAAATTATATAGAGATAACTTTAAATCGATAAAAGTTTGTGAGTGTCAATTAATAATCACAAAACAACACACAAAAGCAACTTCCAATTAAGCTAAATTAAAAAAATAGTTCTCATGTGATAAGAAAACCATTTTTATGAGAACAAAGTCGTGAACATGATCTAGTTTTTTCTTCGAACCGACTACGCTATTGACCAAGCAAGGTCTTAACAGCTTCACCAGCCTACAACTAACATGATCTAGTGTTCCTACTACAAAAACGGGTAGTTTGAGCAATTTATAATATGAGGCCTGGCGAATTATTAAATACTCTATCTAACTCACTATCTATCTATCTATCTAACTCACTATCTATCTATCTAACTCGCTAACTATCTATCTAACTCTATCTCACTAAGAATCATTCAAGTTTCAGGGATTCGGTATCTTAACTCTGTTCTCCTAATACATGATAATCTAATATATATCCGCAAAAACTTAAATAAGCTGGATTTAATAGAATATCAAAATAATTTAAATATTAGTAACAATAACAAACTGGTTATTCCATGTTTCAGACTCACTAAGACCAGTAATAGTTTTTTAGGTAATAATTTTAGGTTTTATAACAAAGTTTGGAGCACATTTACCGGATAGTGAGTTCAAGCACTATGTTCAGCGGGTTTTAATATCTAAAGATTATTATGGGGTGGATCAATATGCGCACAACGCGTCACCGTTGTCCACCGTTGTGGAAATTACGCCCCTCTATGTGCATTCGCCAAAAACTAACGTAACTATTTACGTTTGTACAAATATGTATCATGAAAAAATAAACCAGATCGAGTTTCTTTCCGGTTCTTCTCAATGACTGAGTTTTTTTCCGACCCGGTGGTAGCTTGATGTACATAAGCGCTTTATCAAAGCCTAAATTGAATAAAGTATTTTTTATTTCACAAAACACTTAAGTACGCGACGATACGCGATAGCACGGTGACGGGAAAGCTCTTGTTTTTAATATTGAAATGTAATAACTCTGAGCGTCAGTAATGACGGCCTGTCCGCCATTATTTAGAGTAAGGCACTTATTTACCGTTAACTTGACAAGTTGAGCGCTAAAAATGGAGACAAACGGCTCTACATAGGTCGCGGCGTGCCTCCAGGGTACGTTCGAAATATCTTTAGTAATCTTTTATTGGATACATTTTTGACTGTAATCATACTTGATGGAAAAGGAAAAACTTTATTTACGTGCTTTTTTATACTTTGTAGGTTTTAGCGTGTCACCACAATCGCATTTGATGTTAAACGACGATTTGGAATGATGGTAAACATGTTAGTGCGCTTTCAATTGAAGCAGTTAGTATCGAACTGCTGCCGCGAGAGCAGGGCGGTTATGCACTGCACACTGAAGAATTTATAGACGAACTACAGCTCTCTCTTCGGCTGATATTGAATTATTGCAATTAGGTTTTTGCCCTTATATTCTGTTTTTAATTAAATTAAATGATTCATCAAAAGATCCTCTGGTCATTGAAAAATATTTGAAGAAGTTAATGGGATTATCCTTTAAATTTCGGTAAAGCTTATGAAAATCGCCAGTTTGCTGTATGTATAGTAAAAAACATTGGCGCAGCTTGAGCAGCACCAACAATGACACTTCCTCGTCTGAACCCATGGATCGACTGATGCCAAGTGGTGGACATACACTAAAATTCAGTCGGACTGCAACCGCATAGCACTCCGAGTTAGACGATTCAGGTCGTACTGCTATCGTATCAAATACAAATCGTCTAAACTGAAAGCGCTTTTAAATCTAGACAAGACAGGCTATTAAGTGCAACTGTCGGTACACACCTGCCGGTGCTTGGTGACAGATTACGCAGCAATTACGCGTCTCAACGTTCCTGCTTTTCGAAACTCGATATCAATAAAGTAAACAATCATAACTCGCACTCACAAATTATGTCTTACAAACAAGCCACTAGGTGGCTCTTTTAAAATATCATACAGACCACAGTAAATATTAACGCGTCCCAGTAGGTAGATAAACTCACGCTATACACACGGATTCATTGGATTTAATTAGATTTTTTACTGGTTTTAGCATGAATGGGTCGGCTCGCCCGGGGTGGTACCACCCTCTCACAGAAAACCGACGTGTAGTAACAGTGCTTGCATTGTTGCGTTTCGTTCGGTCAGTGAGAGCGCCGGAGGCCCACCTCCCCTCCCCTCTCCTCTGTTATGGTGGTAGAGCCACGCTGAAACTATTACTGGTTTTAGCATGAATGGGTCGGCTTGCCCGGGATAGTACCACCCTCTCACAGAAAACCGACGTGAAGTAACAGTGCTTGCATTGTTGCGTTTCGTTCGGTCAGTGAGGGCGCCGGAGACCCACCTCCCCTCTCCTGTCTTCTTTGTTTTATACTATGTAATGATTTCATTTAAATTCGGTGGAGTTTATCAAAAGTTATTGTACTTTTAATAACAACACGACTTAAGTACGAAAGAAAAGTAGATAAGTAAATCGCCTTAATACATTCACATGATTTTATTATTATAATAACTGCTTTTTTACATTAGGCTCCACGCGGATAAAGTCGCTGGCTCAGCTAGTCTTAAATAAAATGCATGGAAATAAAGACACAACACTGTGGATAACATTTAAAAAAATCACAACAAAAAGCCGGTCTAATCGAATCCAATATATCAAATAATATACATCGTACATTGACATATAAAACCCATATATCGTTTTAACATGCGACCTTTTTGGAGCCCGGCGGTGACCTTCCGCCGGGCGGACCGTTGGGGCGGCTCTACAAGGTTAATTGGCATTGTACGATCCCTTGCCGCCCCAACAGTCACGGTCTGTCGGTACACCGTGGGGTTATAGTCCGTGCGAGTTGGACATAACTCACCCTCCCCCGGGGAGGAGGGTGACGTATCCAGAAGGGATAATAATAATAAAATTAATAATAAAAAATAATAAAAATATAAAATAATAAAAATAATAATAAAAAAAAGACACGGTCTCGAATAAAAGTAGCGCTCAAAACCGTCCCGCAAAAACTCCGCAATATACATACGTGGTTACAGTTATGCGATAATCTTATGATTTTGCAAATTCAATGAAAATTACGCCCCTCTATGTGCATTCGCCAAAAACTAACGTAACTATTTACGTTTGTACAAATATGTATCATGAAAAGATAAACCAGATCGAGTTTCTTTCCGGTTCTTCTCAATGACTGAGTTTTTTTCCGACCCGGTGGTAGCTTGATGTTCATAAGCGGCATATCAGGGCCTAAATGGAATAAAGTATTTTTGAAGTGAAACTTCTTTAGGCGCATGAGGGTACAATTTTTACAGATGTAACGTCACGCAGGTATGCAACGGAAGTGACGTCATTTGCAGTAAACGCAGATTTTTCATCTATTTTTCAAGTCTCGGAAATCTAAAGTTTTAGATTTGTATAAATATAAACAAGACTTATAAATTAGTTCGCCAAGGAAGTTTCACTTCTGACATGTGTACTTTGTACGCACGCACTTTTTTATTTCACAAAACACTTAAGTACGCGACGATACGCGATAGCACGGTGACGGGAAAGCTCTTGTTTTTAATATTGAAATGTAATAACTCTGAG
This sequence comes from Antheraea pernyi, assembly GCA_015888305.1. NCBI lineage: Eukaryota > Metazoa > Arthropoda > Insecta > Lepidoptera > Saturniidae > Antheraea > Antheraea pernyi. The sequence goes on from MU161841.1 coordinate 25,368, forward strand.
CGTCAGTAATGACGGCCTGTCCGCCATTATTTAGAGTAAGGCACTTATTTACCGTTAACTTGACAAGTTGAGCGCTAAAAATGGAGACAAACGGCTCTACATAGGTCGCGGCGTGCCTCCAGGGTACGTTCGAAATATCTTTAGTAATCTTTTATTGGATACATTTTTGACTGTAATCATACTTGATGGAAAAGGAAAAACTTTATTTACGTGCTTTTTTATATTTCGTAGGTTTTAGCGTGTCACCACAATCTCATTTGATGTTAAATGACGATTTGTTCTAAGATGGTAAGCATGTTAGTGCGCTTTGAATTTAATCAGTTAATATCGAACTGCTGCCGCGCGGGAGCAGGGCGGTTAGCGCACTGCACACTGAAGAATTTATAGACGAACTACAGCTCTCTCTTCGGCTGATATTGAATTATTGCAATTAGTTTTTTGCCCTTATATTCTGTTTTTAATTAAATCAAATGATTCATCAAAAGATCCTCTGGTCATTCAAAAATATTTGAAGAAATTTATCTTTTAAATTTCGGTAAAGCTTATGAATATCGCCAGTTCGTTGTATGCATAGTAGAAAACATTGGCGCAGGCTTGAGGTCAGCGTCATTTATTTTTAAGAAAAGCAGCACCGACAATGACACTTCCTGGTCTGAACCCATGGATCGACTGACGCCAAGTGGTGGACATACACTAAAATTCAGTCGGACTGCAACCGCATAGCACTTCGAGTTAGACGATTCAGGTCGTACTGCTATACAAATCGTCTAAACTGAAAGCGCTTTTAAATCTAGAGGAGACAGGCTATTAAGTGCAACTGTCGGTACACACCTGCCGGTGCTTGGTGACAGATTACGCAGCAATTACGCGCGTCAACGTTCTCGCTTTTCGAAACTCGATATCAATAAAGTAAACAATCATAACTCGCACTCACAAATTATGTCTTACAAACAAGCCACTAGGTGGCTCTTTTAAAATATCATACAGACCACAGTAAATATTAACGCGTCCCAGTAGGTAGATAAACTCACACTTTACACACGGATTCATTGGATTTAATTAGATTTTTACTGGTTTTAGCATGAATGGGTCGGCTCGCCCGGGGTACTACCACCCTCTCACAGAAAACCGACGTGAGGTAACAGTGCTTGCATTGTTGCGTTTCGTTCGGTCAGTGAGAGCGCCGGAGACCCACCTCCCCTCTCCTGTCTTCTCTTCCTCCCCTAACCCTTCCCCCAAAGGGTGGCAACACACTTGCAACACCTCTGGTGTTGGTAGTATCCAGGTGCCCCACCTGTTCGTTTGCCACCTATGACATAAAAAAAAAGATCGTCCAATTGTTATAGGTTTTCTATAGATATGATAAGAATGTAAATGTAATAAATAGATTTCAATCATTTTTCGAAATGTCTGTCTTTCTGTCAGATTGCTTGGACACGCATAATTGCTAAAGTTATAGGTTCAGGATAAAACCTCTTCAAGAAAATCATAAATCATATTCTCGAGCAACATTTATTCTAGTTCTTGTTAAATCTATTTAACCGATTTTGATGAAACTTTACAGTAATATAACTTACCTATATATCAGAATAACGTGTATAAATATATAAAAATTCAGTGTCATGATATTTGACCACGATGAACTCCGAAACTACTCAACCGATCTTCATAATAGTTGGCATTTATATATAATTTGGTCCAATTTAAGAAACAGGATAATTTATATTTCGATTAATTACGTCAATATTTTAAAATCACAAATTAAATTATTGTCAATGTTTATTATTGTTATTAATTGTAAGTTTCAACAGTCTCGAGCAGATGGCACTTAAAATTAGTTTGTTGACAGAAAACTGTAGGACCGAGTGCTATAGATATCTCATAGATGATACCACTACAGGTCACCTGATGGTAAGTGGTCACCACCGTCCATAGACACTAGCAACACCAGGGGAGTTGCAAGTGCGTTGCCAGCCTGTGTTTAGGGAAGGCTATAGATATCTCATAGATGATACCACTTTTCAATGTATTTCTTTAAATTCAACATGTAGTAACTGAGCCACACCACATGGGTCGGCCTTGGGGCCGGGAGGCCCATCTCCTCATTGAACAGGTCCGGCGGATGAAGGGTGTATACCCCAGTGTGCCCCTTTACAGATAGGAGCCCGGTGGTCACCTTCTGCCGGGCGGACAATTGGGGCGGCTATATAAGGGGACTTGTTCAGTTGCCGCCTCAACAATACGGTCGGATGTACACCGTGGGGTTTTAGTCCGTGAGATTCGGATATAACCCACTCTCTCCCCTGGGAGGGTGAGCACCAAACAAACATACAGACAGACAGACATTTTTAAAAATGATTGACATGTATTTTATTACTTATTCCAAGAGACACCTGAAACAATTTATTTCATAAAAAAATCTAAAAAGTACAGACACGTTAGATTTACATTCTTATTATATGTATAGATATTGAAGTTTCAGGCAACTTTTCTAAACACACGTAATAAAAATACAGCGTGTTTAAAAAGAAAACATTCCACCGGAGTGCAGTAACGTAAAATGCAATTTTCTAAATCTACACACTGTTTTCTCACATCGTGTGAAACAATTTTCCATAAAGGCGTTAACCGTGCAGTTTCATTTTCTCGAGAACATACAGGAAATAATCATATATTTATAAGTACTCAATTTATACTAGGCTTATTTAGGGTTTGTGTAACAACATTCTCATTTTATTGTCTTTTATATAGTTCTTTTTTATTTTATTGGTAAAGGTGTAATACTTTATCTCATATCTATTTTCTATACATATAATAACAATGAAGTGTCTGTATGTAATATCAAAATCAACTTGTTACAGGTTATTGATAAAGAAAATGCAATTTTTTAAATTTTTGTCTGTGTGTTTGTTTGCTCCGTCTAATCTCCAAACAGCTGGACCGATTTGGACGAGAATTCCACTGGTGCATAGCTAAAATTATCAGAGGGTGACATACGCTCTGTTAATTGAGACTAGCTGTTGAGGCTTTGCCCGCAGTGCTATCTCCAAAACGGTTGGACCGATTTTCACGAGACTTTCACTAGCAGATAGCTGACCTTATAAAAAGTAATTTAGACTATTTCATTCTGGACTAGCTGTTACTCGCGGCTTCGTCCGCAATGCTATCTCCTAAATGGTTGGACCGACTTTTAAGGGACTTTTACTGGCAGGCAACTGAAGGTATAAAAACGAACTAATAGGCTATTTTATTTTAAGCTAACTATTACCCGTGACAAGCTACCGTACAAGCTAGTATATAAACAAAATTACAAAGGCCTGCCGATGTGTGAACATCACGCATTTTTTTAACTTTACTTCGTACAGGCTTGGCCTTTATTTATTTTAGAAAAAAAAATATCACGATACCTCGATTGATTATAAAGTTATAAAAGTTTTAAGAAACTTCGATTATGTTATTTTGACGGCGATTTTGTTTTATTTCCCGCGCTTTCGTCTACATTACTTAGTCACCACAGTAATAATATTGTATCGAGTTCAATAAGCACTATTTAAATTGTCAAATATTAAAAACTGCTTAGACTTTAGAACTTATACTTATGCAAGATTTCAAGATGTCAGCTCATTCATTGTTTACAATTGAACATTATAATTATTAATAGTAATTTTGAAGATAGAATGGGTCTTTCTATTAAGATATTAGACCGTAAACGTTTGACTTATTTACAATACATATTATATCACTATAATAACATCTTTAAGTTATTGTTTCACTAGTTCCTTATACAGTGTAAGTGACCACTGAGGCATTAGCGGTTCCGTAAACAACACAGTCAGGGAAGAACCGAGATCGAGAAACTCGATCTGATTTATCTTTCATGTTATATATTTTTACGAACATAGATAATAGTTACATTTGTTTTTAGTGGATGTACAGGGAGGGGCGTCATTTCCAAACGTCATCATCGTTCACATACTGTTGTAGGTAGTGGGTTGCAGGTACGTATGTGTGCGTATGCGTATTATGAAGTCCTTGGAAAGAGCCTTACCTTCTGCGATATTGTTGATGTCTATCGTTTATACGAACATTCTATAATTTCCCAAGAACTCACTTCTACCGCGTGCGAACTGCTCATAAACTATTACATTTTTTAATAAAAACTTTTATTCAGACCCGATATTTAAAATTGATTTAGTGTTAAAAACATAAAATAACTAGTATTTTTAAACACTACGAGCTATGAACCACGGAAATCTGTTAAATATTTGAGAAAGTGTTTCTATAGCCAAATGTAGCTGACAAGCGATCCCGTGAGCATCCACAAACCAGGTCTATAAAGTACATATTTTGTTGTATGACGGGAGAACTATATATTCTTCAATGGTATAAGACCGTATGATCCCTATAATGCATTCAAGACTTCGTAGAAAATGCTGTATCAGAATTTCTATGACAAACTGCTAGTCGGGTCCAACAAATTTATCATATTTGTTCGTATAAATTTTGGGTAAAAAATAATTATTCAACTATTAAGTACACGCCAGTACCAACACAATATATCTGAAATGAATCGAGAGAAGCCACTCCCCTATGCGGATTACGATTGCTTGCAATTTGATCGAATGATACAGTCTCAATAACGTATCTGTGATTTTATTTGCGAATTAATTAAATATCTCAAGGTATTACATGTATTTTCAACTACGAGATAGTTTTTATGATTACCCTTTACACAATTCTCCTTATTTATTATTGGATATTAAAGGTTTTTTTTAATTGAAAACAATATAAAAGTTGAGGTGGTAGTATGGTTTACTTAGGCAAGTATCATTTTCAAGTTGTAAAGTAAATTTGTCTTCAAACACCTTGTGTGTGTCCTAGCTCTCTAAACTATCTACGACTACACGGTTATGATAGGGCTTTTTCTAACGTTCATTTGGCTAGCTATCATCGTCAAGTTGCAAATTTGTCACCTAGGCGTGTTTTAAGAGCTGCAATTGAGAGGCAGTCTGCGTCTAGGTCTAGTGTGTTACTATTGTAAACGTTACCAGTGTAGATATCACCATTTATAATATCAGGTTAGATAGTTATAGAACGCTAAATCCAGTAAATTGCCTATAATTCAAGATCCCGAATGAAGTAGGTGTAGTAGTAATGTAGTAGACTCTTTGTAGGTGACTTTAATGACAATAAAGCGAGACACTGATTTTTGAATCGCACTGTCTCACTGTCGTTCATCACTTGCCCATTGAATTTACAGATATTACGCTATACCCGTATTCATATAAGATTTATATGATTAACACCAGTTCATACGGCGGTTACCATTTATTTACGTTGCTGTAAATATTATGAGGCGTATTAAATTATGTTTTGACTCGCATTAAACTGTTTGTGAATACAGTGTGTATTTAATTACATTGTTAGTGTTCGTCGTGACCTAGATTCATATTTAGAAATTTAGTATTATAAATACAATCTGTGTATTTATACTTAAACTATGGAGTATTTATAATATGCATGTTTTTTTTTATTAAAGTCACACTATTGATTGTATTTTACTTAGGTTGTGTACTTTTTTTTGGAGTGAAAACGTAATTTAGCCGGTATATACATCTAATATTGATATTTTACACTTCGTCATAATGTTTGATTGATTGATATATTGTGTAAAAATGTGTATAATTATTGCGCCGTGCCAATAGATGTAAAAACCAGATAATATTAATAATTTAAATACATGTCGCGGTAGACGTTAGGGGCGTTACATATAAAGGTATGACGTCAATTAAAGATGACGTCCTCCTTGTCAATTATCAACCAGTTAGTATTATGTTAAGAGATGTGAATGGACCGATGACTCGGGCGAGACTGAAACCTGCTTCTTTTTTTTTCTCGAACTGACTACGCTATTGGCCTAGCCAGCTTCACCGGACTACTAAGGCGAGCGCTTAAGGCACTCAGCCAATTTTATTTGGGCAACTAGCTCAAGGGTGCACGGCACACCTCGGGTTGAAACCTCGTTTCATGAAATTCGCAATCTATCTTAGCTAACCTAAGTTAAGCTAGATATTCATACAAATATGAGTTATTGAAACATATATGTGTACCAGGCATGCATGTCTCAATAACTCTTATGTGTATTTTGTATCGGAAACTGAACCCCGCTCCGTTATTGTTACACTTTTCTTTTTTTCGAGCTGACTGTACTATTGACCTAGCAAGGTCTTAACAGCTTCACCGAACTACGTTACACCTTTTATAGGCTTGCTTCGTATTAGAGGGGAATGCGTAATATTTATGTCAGTAGAAATACTTTTTGACGATAGAGTAGGCACTTGCGCCGACATACACAATCATTAACTGAGTCAGTAAAAGAGAAATGTATTTTTTTTATATTTGACTAATATCTCAAATAATAAGCACATTAAATCTTTAAGAGGTCTGGATTTCAAATAGAGATGCCAAAACACAGTTATAGATGCTTGTCGTGAGTTTTTAACTTTAGGGTGTGAGCAAGTCAAGCGAGCTTAGAACAAGCCTTGTTGTCACGCTATGTTTTCATCATGATGATTGTCTATACGGAAAGTATGTCGGTCCGAACAGGCTCACTATTGAGACAAAATCACATAAGTTTAAAAACGAGATAGGCAATGTGGAACACAAAATACTGGAGTATAAATAAAAAAATTCTTTAGTATACACTCAGACTGTATCAGAAAGTAAATGGGAAAAATACTGAATTACTTTAAAATAAATAACAAACTACATATCCCACTCGTTATCATTAAAACAACTACATACTGAAAGTTATAGCGCGTTGAAATATATACTCAAAACTATTACTGAAAACACTGAATGTCTAAAAGAATCCGGCCATTGCATCGGGGCAGAGCGCTAATAAAAATTATCGAAAGTTACTCCCAGAAAAAATGTGGGTGCGAAATATGACAATGGTCTATAGAACTTATCGCGGGAGCATTCCGCCGCGACCACCGGCCGAGTTACCTACAGCGAAAACACCCGTTCACACCCTCCGATAACGATATTGTAAAAATAAACTGCAAGCGATCATTCGTAATTTTAAGTTGGAATGTATTAACTATATTTCAAATTAAACACGTGCTGGATGGGATCTCTCATCCAAAAACGTCATTATTTACCCTTATTTAAAGCTCGCAGGTAACAACTGGGCCGGAAGACCTTGCTGATGTTCGTTTGTTTAAGTTTTTAGTACATGCATTTCTATGTGGATTTAATTAGCAACAACATATTATTTCATTTAGCATGTTATATTATTGTTTTTTACTTCGGGTTTTCTTTCTTTTTTTTATTATATAAATGTTCACCAATTTGACGTTTGTGTCAATTTGGTCGCATTCAAAATCAACGTTGCTATATTGCGTTGTAATGCAACATGTTACTGAATGGAGTTGTCAATTATTGATCATTTTAATTTGTATTTATTTTATTGTGTAACGTTTGGTTTTAATAATATATACACGTACTACTAGCATAAATTTGTAAAAAACTGCAGAGTAGTTGAAGCTGTACGCAAATGAATGATGTCTATAAAAATTTGTTATCAAGTTATCAAGGAAAATATTGATAGTCTTTACTCAAACTGAACTCACGCGTACACCGTATAATTGTGGAGAGCATGAAGGAAAAATCGAGAGCAAGAGCCGCAATGAAGTAATAAATCCTTTCATATTTTATTTTATTTTTGTTTTTGGCAACCAATCTTCTAGTAGATTAATACTACCAATGTCTATTACAAATTTCTTGACATAATTTCAATGACCTAACAAGATGGTGGCCGTCTTGTTAGCGCTTTCCAGGGAGTTTTTGTAGCAAGTCAAAATCTATGCGCCGTGGTATTATTTCCGATCCACTTTACTTGTACACAATAACCAAACAACACAAGATTATGATTATGAATAAAATATAAAATCCACTACATAAATAATATAATAGAAATAATATATATATATATGAACATAATATATATATGAATAGAAAATAATATAATAGATGAACTCTTAATTCAAATTTA
>MU161842.1:3741-22977 GCA_015888305.1 Antheraea pernyi
TTGATGTAAATAATAATACTTTGTGTTTTGTATTTTTTTTTTCAATCACAACATCTTTTTCAGTTCATGGATTTCCCTAATCGTACATTTTTTATATTAAGTACTAGCGGGTCCGGCAGACGTTGTCCCGCCCTGATTATAAAAAAATCCTTGACTAGTTATATACGAAAACCTTCCTTATAAATCACTCTAGCTACTGGTGAAAACCGCATGAAAATCTGTTCAGTAGTTTTTGAGTTTATCACGAACAAACAGACAAACGCGTTAGAAGACTTTGTTTCGAAATATGTAATGATTTAATATTATTTTCAAGTGACTTACAATAAAGATTCTCGATAAACGGCAATAATCAGATCAAATGACACAGTTGGAAATAGCGTAATCTGCGATTAAATCTTTCATTTTTTATTCAAATGGACGCTTATTTTAATTTATAAATAACTGATAACATTTTTACAAGATAGATAAAAAATATTCAGAACGAATGTAAGTTCAAGATTGCAATTAAGATACGGCTGACTTTAATATTATTGTGAAAACAAAATTGAGAGATAAAATGTCAAAACTTGTAAAATGCCGACGAATCTAAGTACGAAAGTTTGATGGAAATGTGCTCGTGAAATAAATTGAAGAGAATTATTTATGTAAACTTACGTAATGCTGAAATGTACAAAAAAGACTACTAAGTACTCGGTCTGGATGTCAGGTTAATTTTGTATATCATAAATTATATCTAATATACGGGACATAAAGAATAGTAGCAAATCTAATCAGTTTACATATTCGTGTCATTATCATGGGGTGTAAGGGGTGTCGAATAACATCATAAGATTTGAGACACCCAAGCCAACCTCACCTGCACGGTGCACCCTGCTGAATAACGAACGAGGCAATGGCGAAAGCGGAGTGGTAGGGTTTTACAGCCCAACCTCCATGAATATGGCGAAAAAGCACGTCATAGCGATTCGCTTCTGCGGGTCGCGTTTCGGGATCAGCCTATGCACGCTATCACGCTCTGCTACCATGTTAGAATAATATAAACCAAACTAGTTAATAATATCAAATGTTATGATGATGTCAGGTGGCGCCACTTTACTATGTAATAGAAACTTTGCATTTTGGTCGCTTTACCAATCAATGTAGATGTCACTTTCCTTTTATGTTCACTACTTCACACTGTGTCATTGTGCTCTTATTAAATCTATTTATTTTGCTACAATCGTGCGTTATTTTTCCCAAAACCCATCACAGCTTTTCACAGACCGGCATGACAGCGGCGATCGGCTATGGATAGTGTATCACTCGGTGGTCGCCATTATTTTTGGATTGTACTATGCTTACCATCAGGCATAGTGCAGTCATTTTGTCGTGCTACAATTAAAAAAAATGGAGTTCACATATTATTGCCGTATATATATAGGAATTAATAATGATTAAGTACTACCGTAACTTGTTCTCTCTCATTACAAAGTGTTGCTTGATTAAAAAATTAAAAACAAGTAGTTTCTGTAAACACTCAGTTAATATAATTGAAGACTTTAACGTATACTTTACATTATTAAGAGTATTTTTTAAATTTAATCTTAATTTTCAAGCAAACGATACAAAAATAATCGATACATACATATATAAATAGGCTAAAATAAATCAGTTCAATAACTTTTCCTGCTTTGTTTTTTAAACAGACTTTCCTTTTATTCCTCTGGTAGCTGTTAATTATATTTAGTTTTATTCATAAAAACTTTTAGTTTGACATGATTTTTCATAGTGATAATAAATTTTAAACGATGTAACTAAAGATCAGTAAAAGTATTGTAGGGTTTATTTGTATACAAATATGTACTCACAATTAATTTATATGTTATCACCCACCTCCGGTGCCGCTACATCACATTCAAGAGACGAGACTACAACACTACCGGAACATTGATATTAGCGCCACCATATTATAAATATACATCGACGCTAGCGCCAACATATTAGAGAGACACATTGACACTAGATATACATCGGCGCTAGCGCCAACATATTAGAGAGACACATTGACACTAGCGCCACCATATTAAAGATACATAAATAAGAATTATTAATATTATATAGATTTTAATAGGACTTAAATAAGATTGGATATCATTATATAGAATTGAATCATTAGTTTGATCATTATTAATAATAGTATATTCTTTGACTTCATAGTTCGGCCATGAAAGGCAAGATGTCGCTGATCTACATGTCGAAACAGATTACTAACCATATTAGGGATACATAAATAAGGATAATTATATAAAACTGTTGTATAGCTTAAATAACATTAATTTATTCATACTTTATTATTTTTGTGTTACTTAAATTATTTTGCGGAATTATGTATAAATAGTAATCGCTTTGACTTATATAGATGGGCCTTTAAAAGGCAAGATGTCAGTGATATTTAGGCATTCTTAATATGTAACAAGTATTGTAAGGCGAAGCTCTGCCCAAATAAATAGTGACAGTATCTACGAAGTATTTATTGCCATTCCTGACTGCATCGACACTATACGTGATTAGTGTAATATATATCAAAACACAGTTCTCATGAAACAAACCCATTTCTACAAGAAAAAAGTCGCGGGTACTAACTAGTTTTATGTGAAAAACAAACAAAAGTTCATAATTGTAGTTCACACGAAACTACTGAGTTGATAAATAGGATGGGAAAGTTTTCATAGGATCGTGGAAGGTTGCTCCTCCAGTTAACTGTGCTTAGCATTTTATTCAGCAAAGCTTTTACTTTAGTTGTCTCGTGTCAGTAGGACGAACCCAAGCTATGAATAATGTAGAACTACGGCGTATTCCGTAATTCTAATGTATTCCGGATTTAATTATTCGTATAAAGGCCAAAGATCCTTCAAAGTATCGCAGTAAAATTTAATGGTGACTAACATCAAAACCAAATTTTACTTTGATATTAATGGTCCGAGAAATCCTCATGGAGATACTAGTTTTTGCCCGCGGCTTTGATCGCGTTAATGTATTTGACGTATCCTCCGGGAACAATACTCTTTTTGATAGATCTTTTTGGATACTGAAAATCAAATCTGAAATCTACAGGTACCATATGTCCAGGAAATTCTGGCAACATATATGGATGATTTTACTGATAATCGGTTAAGTATTGTAATGATCCTTCAGTCAGTTATCATAAATCAAATTTATTAAAACTTTAACATAACTCTACGGCACGTTTGATCTTTGTACTTGCATATAGGGACCTCTGCCCACCACACACTGACTCTGACACACCAAAATACCGTACGATACATGTTGCTACGGAAGTATATTATTTTATTATTTTCTGTTTTACTTTTAATATTATCACATATATATATTAACCCTAGAAAGATAACCATACCACGGCATACGTTAAAGACAACCATACGCTTCAAAAGCGCACTCTTTTTTAATACGTATTTTAATTGATTAACCAAATATTTATAATTTATGTTATTTTGTTAAAGGGTATATTTAAAACTATGAAAATAAAATACATTTTTACTTTAATTTGTTTATTTTAAATAATTAAAAACCATATGACTAGTTTTTTCTTATAAGATGTTTGACTAATATAATCAGTCTAAAAATATATCTGACAAAAAAAATAAAAAATAAATGTACTCATGGCAAACTTAATTTTTGCCGCCACAAAAGATTCATTTGCACTTAGTACAGGTTGACATTATTTTAATTTTAGACGTCAGTACCATCTTCTTTTGGCCGATGGCATGATAGTTCTTCTTGTATTGTGCGATCCTGTGCAGAGGGTTCTGGAACAATATTTTCGATGATATTCAGAACATGTCTCGGCAAAGTAGAAGACTCTAGTTTCTCTGTCATTCATGGCGTAGCTAGATGTGCACTGAGTTTATTCATATATTCTCTTCTATTCAAGGGCTTTTCTTGTTTTAACATCATATTGTGGTAGTATATAACGAAAAAGTTGACAAAACATATGTTCAATAAGCCATAAAACATAGTCATTGGCCACCTTTTCGTTTTCCTTGAATACGACATCGAAAAGCACATTTGGCCGAATGTATTCACGTCTCCGTTGGCTAGATTATAATACATAATTATCTTAAGCTTACCAGTTACTGGATTTAGGACACCTTCCTCATCACACGATGATAATAAACAAGCTACCTTGGGGGCCTCAGCTTGTATGATACCATAGCTATATAAACGCACTAGCTGACCCGTACAACTTCGCCTGCACCAAAACGGTTATCACCGGTTTCAATTGTATTTTTAAACCTAAAACCCGATTGCAGACACACATACCGTTTCCAATTGTAAATCCAAACTATCAAGGGGCTCACTCAAACATTTACCCAGATGGTATGTGAGAAATCTTTTAAAATAAGCCTAGAACCCGTTCGGAGCGTCATCTACGGGGTTCAATTAAGATAAAAACTAACCTACATATATTGGCGGTAACGTAAAAAAATAACTTGAGGGGTCTATGGACCCCGGTTGGAACCAAATTACTTTACCTTTTTTGTAGACGTTTACTATGAATAGATGGGATAGACAAGTTAATAAAAGTTAATACATCAAAAGGTAATTCTTGAGTTGGTTTGCTATTGAAATGAAAATTATATGTATGTATATATTGTATACACTTTCTCTCTCTTTTTATCTGTCACGACACCTAACCTACTGTACATAGAATCTGCACATCCACAATACGTAAAAATAAAATTAAATAATCATTTCTACCACTTACTATATCATAACTATATTCTACTTGTATCAAAACTTTTTCACATTCCATTGTGTTGAAGAAAACTATAAATATGAAAAAATATGAGAATCGCGTCGACGCGTCAAATGTCACTTGCCTGTAACTATTCGTCTAAGAGCTAGAGCAAAGGTATCGACAGCGAATTCAATAAGCCAGTTTTTTGTATACCTTTATGTTCTTGCACATAGCGTGCGGGCTACCTGGCTGCCGGTAACGTTGCGTTTATTTGTGAATATCGCACCTTTAAAGAACAAAAATATTGATTTTTAAATAATTTTAGCATGTTTTGTCACTAAATTTGATATGCTACTACAACATGGTATTATTATTGCCAGACATTTTTGTTATTGACAATAATGTGCGTAGTGCTATTTTTCGTAAATAAAAATAATTTCAAACCATGTTGGGATAGCCGTAATTTTATTTAGACATAAATAAGTACAAATTTAATCTTCCAGTCAGTTATTTGCTCAATAGTCAACTTTTTGTACATGGTAGAGCCACGCTGAAGCTATTACGTAGGTTATCTTTCTAGGGTTAATTCATATCATCCAGGAATATATGGTGTCGTGTAAAATTAATTGAAATTTAAGTCGTAAGTTGGGATAAAATTCTTTATTTTCGTAAAATTATATTTCCTTAGAATTTGAGGGCCTTACCACCTTATTTATGTAAACGCATGTTTTTTATTTCAAATTTGTAATTAGTTTCAATTTTCATTTAGTTTAATATTTATATAATTTAAAAAAAAGTAGCAAATAACTGAATGGCCATGATGAAAACTTTTGATTATAGATTATTGACAAAAGAACCCCAATAAAGTTCAAACTTTAAAAAAATCAATGAACTATGGTCGAATGTCGACCACTGGACGCTCTCTAGTATATTATAAATGCGATTAAATGCTAGGATAACATATATATAGGTGAAAGAAGGCTTCGGGGTGGTTATGAATCTAGATCATGTTTTTTTCTATTTTTAGGAACTAGGAGCTTTCATGCAAATGGATATATCAAGCCTATTATAATCTACCATTTAAGAATTCTAACATCAGGAGAGCCTTTGATGAGATAGCACTATTTACTCATATAAAATCTTGTCAGTATTCGGACAAGTTTCTACGAAATTTCTATCACAAATACTTATATTTTGACAGCATATTATTATTCATTCATCAGCTTATAATTATACTATTCATCTGCAAACCTCTTTCGATCCTATTCTTAGCTCATTTCATATTCTCTATACATATAATAAGAATGTAAAACCAAAGTGTCTGTACATTTCGATTTTTTTGAAAAAAAATATTGCAGGTATCTAGGTATAAGTAATAGAATATATTCCGATCATTTTTAGAGATGTCTGCCTTTTTTTTATAGTAGCACGGCAAAATGACTGTACTGCGCCTGATGGTAAGCACAGTACAATCCAGAAACAATGGCGACCACCGAGAGACATACTATCCATCGCCGGTCACCGCTGTTATGCCGGCCTGCGTAATTATCACTTCACGTTGCGCTTGAAGGACCCCATGTCATAGGAAGGGGGAAACACACTGGCCGGGAGATTGTTCCACAGCTTCACGGTACGGCAAAGATAAGACGTTGCGAACTTTTTAGTTCGTGCCTAGATAGGATTTACCGTAAAACTGTGGCTCTCAAGACCAGCGCGCGTGGTGCGGTTATGAAAAGGAGAGGAAGAGATCAAATTTAATAACTCTTCAGACACTCGCCATGATACAGGCGGTAGAACACGCTCAGTGAGGCAACGTCTGTCTGTCTATCTGATTGTATGAACGCATCACTGCTAATGTACGGGGTTCACAATAAAATCATAAAGAATATCTTCGAGAGTAACTTAGTGTTTGTTTAATTAAAATCGGTCCACTCCATCAAAAGTTATTGTAATTTTAATGACGACGCGGCGTAAGTACGAGACAAAAGTAGATAAGTGAATGGGCATAACACATTCTGATTTTATTAATCACTGTTTTTACATAAACTTCTTACGCAGATGAAGTCGCGGGCATAGCCAGTCTTCAATATTAGTAATATGTACTCTTATGAAGAGAATACGGTATAGTACAGTTTACGTAATATGATGAAACCGACGTATATCTTCGCGTATATTGTTTTATCGATAATATGTCAAAATCAATTTGTTGAGAATCTCGAAAGTCACGTTCTTGGAGCAGGTTCACGCATAATCCACAGATTTATTTAATGAACAAGCTACATAAAAGCTTTTTGGTTCACTGTAAACAAGGTAAGAATTCATTAGCCGCTAAGCAGATTTCCGGTACGTGACTCTCAGGTGATAAAATGCGACGGCGGTGTTTAAAGACCTTCCTCAAACTATTTAACGAATTTTTTTCAGTCTGTCCCGAGGAAGATTGAAAACGTGATTTCCGATAATTTCAAATTTTAAACAGGTGTTAGAGCCACGCTGAATCTATTACTGGTTTCAGCATGAATAGGTCGGCTCGCCCGGGGTAGTACCACCCTTTAACAGAAAACTGACGTGAAGTAACATTCGCCTCTCCCTCAACCCATACACAGGCTGGCAATGTACTTGCGACTCCCCTGGTGTTACTAGTGTCTATGGACGGCGGTGATCACTTAACATCAGATGACCCTCCTTTTTGTTTGCCTCGTATGATATTAAAAAAAAAGAAAAAAAACCGAAGTAACATTGCTTGCATTGTTGCGTTTCGTTCGATCAGTGAGAGCGCCGGAGGCCCACCTCCCCTCCCCTTTCCCCTCTCCTCTCCCTGTCCCTCCCCTAACCCATCCCCCCAAAGGGTGGCAACGCACTTGCGACTCCTCTGGTGTTGTTAGTGTCCATGGACGATGGTGATCACTTAACATCAAGTGACCCATCTGTTCGTTTGCCATCAATAACATAAAAAAAAGGTGACCCACCCTCCCACATACTTTCCTCTCCCCCCCACTTACCCAACCCCTATCCCCCCCGACTTTCCCAACCCCTCTCCCCCCCAAACACAGGCTGGCAACGCACTGGTGACTCCTACGGGGTCCATAAGGTGACCCTCCAGTTCGTTTGCCCCCTATAATATATTTAAAAAAAAAGATTTTTAAACATGATAAACACAACAAATAATGAAAACCGTGCACGAAGCCGCGGTCGTAACTAGTATATATTTAGGTCCATATATACAGAGAATAAAAAACGACTCTTCCGCTTAGTTGAATCAATGTGTCGTGAAATAACCATCACTAATCTGTGATATACTTGCAAGGGGAAAATGTTATAGTATAAGCAAGTGTTCTAGGGTGCTTTTGGAGCACATTTTTTTGTTTCAGTTGACTGACAAAAAATAAAAAAACTAGAAAATAAATTTGAAACTTTATCCATCATTTATTTATTTTTTATTTTATTATGTCAAACGAACAAGTGGGTCACCTGATATTAAGTGATCACCACCGTCCATAGACACTAGCAACACCAACGGATTCGCAAGTGCGTTGCCAGCCTGTGTATGGGGGAGGGGTAGTGAAAGGAGAAAAGGGAAGGGAAAGGGGGAAGGAGGTGGACCTCCGGCACTCTCACTGACCGAACGAAATGCAACAATGTAAGCACTGTTAGGCGGCACGATGAAGTCTATAGAGATCTCGTGCCGCCCCAACTTAGCGGTAGACGTACACCGTGGGGTTTTAGTCCGTGCGAGACGGACATAACCCACCCTCTCCTCCGAGAGGGTGGTGTACCCATAAGGGATTTCCCCACGTAAAAAAAAAGGAACTAGTTGTCCGATTTGAAAAAATCTTGTAGTGTTTAGATAGCTCAATTATCGAGGAAAGTTATCGGCTATATATTATCATGCTGTGACCAATAAGAGCGGGACACCGATTAAAAATGTGTCAAAATCGTTTTCAATGTTTTTGTCTATTGAGAGCTTCCGCTGCGTTAGCCCAATGTAACTGTACCATGCGAACGAAATCGCAGACAGAAGCTAGTTTCAAATATAAAAAAAGCCAACACACTTATCAATAATTATTATTAACAATAAAACCAAAAGTTTATACTGAAATTTCATTTATAGGCTGGTAGTTATTTTATTGGTAGTTAGTTTTGTTGCAATGCGCGATGGCAACTCCTATTCCTCCCCACGGTTAGATTTTTTTTCCTTAAAACATACCGCTATTATGATCGTGCGAGCCACGCGCTAGTCTTCGTAATACGCGCCGCGAGTATCGGTTGCGTCGCGAACAAACGCAAGCCGCGTCGCGAGTGAGAATATATGTTGTGACCCGCCTACTCACTGGAAAATGGACACTATACCGTTTTTACCAGGTGCTATGAAATAAGAGTGCTTCCACCGCTGCAGCATACCAGTGTCACCAAGCCGCACCTCAGCTAAGTAAGTGTGTATGTTTTCTTTTTCCCAGCTCAATCGATTATAAACCTTTTAATCTCGCGATTGAGCATGTATCCGTAATACTTTTGCCATCGCAGACCGCTAAAAATACAGTACACATATCTCCTTATATTAAACCCGCAATCAATGGAGGTGAAGAACAAGTGATTAAACACACTACCTACCGGTTGAAGCCACTATTCCCTCCATAGGCCGTTTTACGTAAGATTCATCGACATCTGTTAGCGGTATTAATTTTTCTAACAATGATTGATTGCCTTAGGACCTAATAATAGTGATTGTATTTCGTAGTTATTCTTGGATTATTTATTTGATTATTATTATACGTTTGTGGCTGAAGTTGTTTAGTAATAAAGCAAATATTCCGGCAATGTACAATTTTACACACCAGATTATATAAAATTGGAAAATCTATTATTCTAAAGCTGAACTAACAAACTCAAACCGTCAACTATGAAATCATCACTGAGATGTGATCAATTGTTTAAGTATTCTATAGTCTATTTTTGAGGAATGTTATAGCATCGCACTCTGACTTTTAGGATCGGGTCGAAAACGAAGTAACTTTGCAGGCGGGCCGTTTGTCGCGCCGCGGAGTACCGGGGATAGATGGCGGATAAAAATCTATACCTCGGGACTATATATTACATAATAAATTTGTTTTTTTATTTAATTATAATGATTCTAAATGAGGTTTAACGAATAGAAAAATAGATAAACGTAATGATAATACTCTTATTTAATTTCTTTTAAAAGTCTTATTTACTAACAAAATTTCGTCAAAATCTGTTAAACCGTTTCGACGATTAGCCTGTACAAACAACATACATTTCAATTTTATTTAAATGTATATATTTAAATACACAAATATCCCAAATGACAACGTTTCCTATATAATAAAATGCAACCCGCAGCAAAACATAAATGAAAAATAAAAAGTTGGAGTGCGCTTACTACCACACGAGAGAAGTGAAAACTTAGGAATAAATACATGCATATTTGATTCATATAGTTTTCTCAGTTTACATTAAATAGATAATAGTAATATACAGTTAAAATATACTGATTACATACAAAACTTACAGTATTATTATATTATTATAAAAATGTAATCATTGTAACAATGCACTCCTTGTCAGGTAATAAGCTTGATGACGAGTGTACCACTGACCGGAGCGCGTTTGATGTCGAATAGAGCCGAGTAAACCCGATTCAACATTACCGACCCGACCGTGACCGCTCCCGTTCGATTTATGTTTAATGCGCTTAAAGTTCTACTTCAATAGCTTTATCATCACATAGTATAAAACAAAGTCCACTACCGCGTCGGTCTGTTCGCGATAAACTCAAAAATTACTGATCGGATTTTCATGCTATTTTCACCAGTCGATAAAGTGATTCATAAGGAAGGTTTTAGTATATAATTTGTTAAGGATTTTTTTATAATCAGCGCGGGACAACGTCTGTCGAGCCCGCTAGTTTATACTCTATATATTTAATTATACGGCTGTAATTAAAACATAGTCACATAGTTAACCTTAAAATGAGTAGGGTAGCACCCAAATAGACATTTTCAAATTATTCCCTCATATGTTAAAATCCAGTCCAAATAAGAACTGCAAAACTAGCTGTTATATAATGAAACATGGCATACGACAAGCCACCTGTATTCCTCCATTTCAAACTATTCCACGATTTGTCCCTCAAACCTGGTCCCCACTCATAAACAAACTTGTAATCTTTTCCGCCTCGCTCAAATTGAATTTATAGTCAACAAAGCTGTTTCCAGGAGACCACGAAAAGATAAACTCAGATTTGCCGGAGAGCAATTAAAACTTTACCTTGAAACTAACTTCGTTAGCGGAGTAGTGTTCCTCGAGTAGGAATTATGAACGCAGGCGAGAAATATGTCTGCTTTTACTTTTGAAGGCTGAAACCGTGGATCGAGGCGTCGGACTGTTAAATTGGGGCCCGGAACGAGAAAGTGGTTCACGTAAATTTACAGTTCTTTTAGTATTATAATATTCCATATAATTAACTTTAATTAATAAAGAAACATATTTAATATACATTATTAATTCAAACATAAAAAGTCAATATAAAAACTAAAGATAGCTAAAAATAAATATACCAATATGGAAAAGTAATATTTTTTTTTTATTTTTTTTACTTTATTTTTGGCAACCAATCTTTTAGATTATTATTGTCGAGTAGTTAATAGTATTTATTACAAGTTCTTCTTCTATTCCATTTTTGGCAACCAGTCTTCTAATAGACTATTACTGCCATTATCAAGTGAGGATCGATATTACAAGTTTCTTGATATAATTTCAATGAACTATCTTGGTGGCCATCTTGTTAGAACTTTCCACGGAGTTTTTGTAGCATCTCAGAATTCATGGTCTGCGGTATTATTTTCCATTCACTTCACTTATACACAATAAACAAACTATATTACATAAAACACCACCAATTTTACACAATATAGAGTCAAGTAACACAAGATTATAAATAAAATCCACTACATAATAGACCAAGATCCCGCCAAAAAACTCAAAACTGATGTTAAGATGTAGTGTTTTCTTCATTTATTTCAGAATAATTTATCTTAGTTTAGTAAACCGTATCGATCGATGTATACTGAATCCCTACAATAAGACTAGTTTGACCACGAGACTTTGAAAACCTGCATTTTGTAAAGGACCGGCATGATCTAAATACTAGAAACTGTAACAAACTGGTCGTCCCATATTTCAGACTTAGCAAAACCAGTAATAGTTTCTTAGGTAATAGTGTTAGGTTTTACAATAAAGCCCTTAAACATATAATCGATTTGCCGGATTGTAAATATAAGCGCCATGTCAAGCGAGTTTTAGTGTCGAAGGGCTATTATAGAGTGGATCAATACGTGAACGATGGTGATGTCTGGAATTGACTTCTCTCTGTGCATCCACTAAAAACGGTATCGTAACGTATAATGTATTCGAAATATATATATGTTAAAAAGATGTACCCGATCGAGTTTCTTGCCGGTTCTTCTCGAGGACTGGGTTGTTTTCCAAACCGGTGGTAGTTTTGACGTTCATAAGCGCCTTATTAGGGCCTAGACTGAATAGAGTATTTTTGATTTGATTTGGTTTGAAGAAGCGAGAGTATTATGGATATATTTTCATCTCGTCTGGCCAGTTACCAACCTAACATTAAAAATATGTTGCCAATATAGATGTTTTCCTGGGACGTCACTTTAACGCCAGCTCTCTCCAGGCTTAGCGGGTCACCCTTCCGGGCTACATCCTCAATTAATGAATCATATGAAATTGTAGTCAAATGATAAAACTTATAAGTAATTATAGAGCTATAAAAATATTTGTAAATTTAATAAGGAAAAGCACATACAACAGATAATAAATGCATTAAAATTTCATCTGACAATTTTATTGTACTACAAATTATATGATTTTTGTTATGGATACTTATTCTCTACAGTTTTCATTGTTACACTGCACGCGCCTTACGTTTTTCGTATAAAATCTTACAAATATTTCAAAACGATTGAAAATTTTCATAAGTATCTATAAGGGCTTTGAAGACCGTATGCGATATTAAATATTAGTGAGAATTAATTATATTATTTTGTTCTTTTTAGTTTATTTATTAATAAAATGGCTGATTCCCATCTGCTTCATTGGCTATTAATAAATAATACAGAGTCAATTGAATCCAAAAAGTAAATAGCCGTAAAGAATCATCTACGAAAAAATCCGCTTCGAATGGTCATGATACTACGCTGACATTTTCAGTAGTTTTACGACGTGATTGAGATTTTAAAGAACTGTATTTAATTATATATTATATTATAGATAGACATACTCTGCGTTAAGTGTTGTATGAGTGATATTTAGCTACCCTTATTTTTTTTCTTACTTTTCTTGCATTATTTTTCGAAACTGAGATATATTAGAAAGTCTCTAGCTCATTAGGAAGATAAACAAAAACCAATTTTACCTTTTTTACCAAAACTAGCAACACCAGAGGAGTCACAAGTGCGTTACCGGCCTTTTATAGAAGTATACGCTCGTTTCTTAAAGGTTTGCATTTCATAATTCTTTGGAAATACCGCCACTGGAAGTCGATTCCACAAGGTCGAAGTACGAGGAATACATAAAATACATAAACCACTGTATCCGATTGTAAATGTGATTTAGATAACAAGTACTGGCAGACAGGCAGTTTCAATACAGACCTAAAAATAATAGGGATTTCTGGAGTAGACTCGGAAAGACTGCGGTTAATTGTAGCTACAGATTGCAAAGAACGTAACATTCAAACCAGACTAGGCCCCTGAAAATCTTACATCACTGCGACAACATTACACATATCACCTCCACACATGTGCACGCATACACGCTTAGAATATTATCCGATACGAAATATATATAAGGGTTGTTGAGGTATATATGCTTGGTACACATATATGTTACAACAACTCATATATGTATGAATAGTTAGCTTAAGTTAGCTTACATAGGTCGCGAATTGCATGTATCAGGCAGGTTTTCTCGTAAACCACTGGAGTATTCAGCTAAAAGGTCCGCCAACCTAGAAGAGCTTAAGTACTCGTACATACGAGTATATCGATCAGTTTGCACCTTGACAACTCTAGAAGAAATATAACGTTAGTTTAATACTTAATTTATATTATGTGTATTTGTTTTTATGGTGGTAGAGCCACGCTGAAACTATTACTGGTTTCAGCATGAATGGGTCGGCTCGTCCGGGGTAGTACCACCCTCTCATAGAAAATCGGCGTGAAGTAACAGTGCGCTTGCATTGTTACGTTTCGTTCGGTCAGTGAGAGCGTCGGAGGCCCACCTCCCCTCCCCTCTCCTCTCCCTCTCCCTCCCTTAACCCTTCCCGCCAAAGGGTGGCAACGCACTTGCGACTCCTCTGGTGTTGTTAGTGTCCATGGACGGTGATGATCACTTAACATCAGGTGACCCACCTGTTCGGTTGCGACCTATGACATAAAAAAAAAATATAAATCTAAAATGCTTGCGAAATTCCCATTATTGAATTGATAAATTCTTGATTCATTTTCGTTATTATACAATGCCAAATATTGCAATAAACGAATTTATAGACGTTCGTTAAATGCAGATATGAGTTTTATAATGAAAAACGAAATTCCTTCTAAGAATAAAAACGAAGGAGCTTGAATTCATTTACGACAATAACTGAAAATCTTTAGAAGTTCATCGCTATTCATATAACGAATTAATGATTTTGCTATTTCAATAGATATTTTTTTCAAAGGCAAGCTTTATTCGTTCTTGAACATCTTTCACCGGACTGATGGGAATAGAGTTGGGCCAGACCTCTTTATCTAAAGGGTGTTAATCCTTAACTCGATCGCTTTACTTTTATCTGTTCGTTTTATAATAAATAATAAAAGTCTTCTTAAAGGATTTCTAAATCAGAGAGATTTTTCTTGATAATGTAATATTATTTGTTCAACGAAAAAGAGTTTTTTTTTCATTCTAGATTCACATAAAATTATCGCTAATATTACAACGTACATATGTGAGCAGTTACATTTAAAAATAATATGAATCCGATCCTAATATTTTAGGTTATTTTTCAAGATCTTCGGATTTTTACATGTAAAATATGAAGATTATAAAAAAATGTGTGTGTACTTATGTATGTGCGTTAGAAGTTATACTTCTTTGTCGTAACAAGATATCTTTCCAAAAAAATTATCTTTCGACTTATTATGCGTTTGTAGAAAAAACAACACTAACAATAGAAAAAGTTGACTATAACTAACTTCAGGGTGTCAGTTTTTCGTGACGGTGTGCGCGCGGATCGTAAAAATTTACTCTCATCATTTTTCCCTGACGCGCCAAAAGAAGTATAACTTCAAAAAACAACAAAAACCTTATGAACGGCAAAATTTAAACTTCTTTGTCGGTGTATATATAAAAACTGGGAACTAAAAAAATAATTAAATATGTTACATGAACGATACAAATTGAGTTTAGCTTATTTTGAACTGTAAAGGTTCATATGTTAAATATTTGAAATCGAAATTTTTTTCTAATATATTATATTCCTTTTCCTATAAATGAATCAAATGTATTTTTGAAGAAATAAACAAACATTACATGAAGATATACCTCCCCTAGATATATATCCCCTCCCCTTCCCCATTCCCTTACTTCCCATCTCCCCCAAGACAGGTTGGCAACGCATTTTAAAGAAATAAACATAAACATTACATGAAGATATAAAGATGTATCAACCTCCCCTCCCCTTCCCCATTCCCTTACTTCCCCTCTCCCCCAAGACAGGTTGGCAACGCATTTCCGACTTCCCTGGTATTGCAAGTGTCTATGGACGGCCGTGATCACTTAACATCAGGTGACCCACCTGTCCGTTTGCCTCCTATGATATAAAAAAACGTATTATGATATAATACTGATTATTTTATGTTTGGTGACAGTAAACTAAAATATATTATGTGTACCTACGACCTCACGATAGAAGTGAAAACGCGTAGTTAATGACGACGGGACCCGACTAATACACGATTCAGTGCATCAACAAACCGGGCGTGGCGGTTTACTTTTGTTCACTGTTCATTGTGCTTAAAAAATATCACTTCAATTATATTACTTACATTTAAAAATATTCAGTTGTTTATTGTTTAGATATACAACAAATACTTATAAAGTGTATTTTATGAATTCTAAAATACCTTATGCATTTATTTTTTAAATGACCCACTGGTAAACAGAAAATGATTCTGTATTTTATCTTAACTCATTTAATTCCTTCTACATTTTAACATTTTATACAAAAATAGGTATACCAATGGGTCGAAATAATGCAAATACAGTTAGTTCGATGTCAAAATAAACATAAACTATAGTTATAATTATCTTAGTACAGTTCAAACGTAACTAAAATGTAAATAAGGTATAAGAAAATGAAGGGAATGTTTTAGTAAATACATCACTCATCTCTATAACATTGACTTTATGTGTATGATACACGGTGCCCTTACGCCATAATCCACACGTGTTACTAGCATTAAATTCTCATTATTATATATTTTTCCACTCACTTCACTGTATAAGGAAACAATTTGATTCTCTATATCTCATCTCTTCAAAGAAAATTGTTGAACAATCGTAAAAAATAGTAATAAGTCGGATATGGCCTTCTTTTTCCGTAATCATCTACTTCGTAACCCGAGTCATTATATTTATCAACTAATTATAAATTAGTAATATTTAAAAAAGGGTATTCTAGCAATTACTATTAAAACTACCATTCATAAACGTTCTGGATGTGAAAGTTTGACAAAACTTCACAGCGTTTAAAATATAACAATTACTTCTGTGACGGTATCGTTAAGGAAAAAAAAGAAAAAAAAACGGAGCTATAAGTAAATGAGACACGGTGTTAGAAAATCAAATGGCAACATTTGTATATATGTGATGAAACAGAAGTGTATATTTTTTAAAGATTAACTTCTAAATATATATATATATATACTAGCCGACCCGTGCCCACTTCGTTGGGCGGTAATAGGCATTGTCAATCTACAACTTTTCTCTAGAACATCTCATAATGAAGGCAGCGTTCATAAGAAACGTTTTCGTTCGACCGTTTTTCTCCGACTCCCCAGATATTACACCCTACAATCTCACATACTTTACCCCTTTATAATATTAGTATAGATTATAAAATTAGTTAATAGCTACTGCCCGCGACTTCGCACGCGTGGAATAGTTATATTGGGCTAAGACGCAGCGGAAGCTCTGAAAAGGAAAAAATACCCCGATTTTAAAACATTTTTCATTATTGCTTCACTCCTATTAGTCTTAGCGTGATGATATGTAGCCTATGACACTCACAAATAACGTGGCTTTATACTGGTAAAAGAATCGGTTTAGTAGTTCCTGAGATTACCCCCTACAACCTCACAAACTCACTAACTTTACCTCTTTATAATATTAGTATATAGATTATAGCCCCTACCCGCGACTTTGTCCGCGTAGTAATTACTACTCTGGGCTAACGCTGACTGACACACAGCAGAAGCTCTCAAAAAGAAAAAAACATCTCGATTTTGAAACATTCTTCATCTGTGCTCCATTCCTGTTGGCCTTAACGTGATGATATATAGCCTATAACCATTCTCGATGATTGAGCTATATAACACTGAAAGAATTATTCAAATTGGACTAGTAGTTCCTGAGATTACCCCTTACAACGTCACAAACTTTACCTCTTTATAATATTAGTATAGATAAATGTAGTTCTTTTAAAAAAACCATTATAACGTAAGAGTTACTACTCTATATATGGATACTATATTTTATACCGTAGTTTTTTTTTTCATTTCGTACTATCAGATAAATTGCCTTACTCAATCCTGACTTGTAGCACCTGATTGGTCCATTTTAATGGACACGTATGAAAAGCATCATAAAATCCCAGAAGATATTTGCGCATCGTCATCCAGACCGGACATATTTCTTCTTTCCAGATAAACCAACAAAATTCCTTTATAATTTGCTAAAAGACCTTGGTCTGTCCAGAACTGCAGCAAGTTTTATACTAGAACGAGCATCTAAATCTGCATTACCAGGTTCATACCAGTTAAAGTGAGTGTTGATGTACGTCAGAAAGGGGCCTCTTAAACCTACACCTGTGTGACAAGTCTCGGGAACTACTCAGAGTTTCTCTCGCTGCCACGCGGTAGACCCGGCACTAGCGCGATGAATCCATAGAATGCTAAGAAGTAAGTCTCATATCTCACAAAAAAATATCCTTCTATTATTGCTGATAATAATTTTATTAATAAACAATACTAAACATGTATAGAAGGTTCCAGTTTCATTGTAGTTCGGTGGAGCTATTAAGGTCTTGCTAGGCCAATAGTGTAGTCAGTTAGAAAAAAAAGGTTCCAGTTCCCTTGAGCCGCTGTTCTATTCATATGTTAACTGAAGTCTAGTTTCGACGCTACAATATACATCTGAGGTTCAAACATTCAGTATTAGTTATCGAAGCTACGTAATTTCCATATAAATTAATCCCAAGCTTCCTCCGATAAATAATTATGCTATAACTCAAATTATACCCAAAGGAAAATGATATAATCATAGATTTTAACCTAAATCTTTCATAAATATTGTTACCTTTTAAGTAGCGGTCTAGTGAATAGCCGAAAAATGGACCAAATTCTGAATAGCAGTGTCATATAGTACTATACAAGTTAGAGTATCTTCTGTACATATAATAAGGAATTAAATCTAACGTGCCTGTACGTGTTTTTGTGAAAAAAAAATGTTGTAGGTATCTTGTAATAAGTAATAAAATACATTTCAAACATTTTTAGAAATGTCTGTCTGTCTATCTGTATGAACACGTATTACTGCTTAAAAGATACGCCATAGACTGCGTTCCACTAGACACTCACAACGCTCACGCTCACGACCGCGAGTTTTCCCGTTCCACTTACTTGCAGGCATTACAATCGTACACCCAAGTGGAACGCATAATGGGGCGTTGTGAGCGTTCAGGTACATGTTGAATTAAAATGACTATAAAATATTTCGTATTATGGGGTAATGAGTCTGCCTAAAAGCCTGATACATAAAAAGCGACGTTACGTAGTAAATAGAGGTTCTGCGTGAACTGAGTATCGGGCACAGCTAGTTACAAATCACATAGCAAATATCGACATAAATCGACTGCAATTTTATAATGTTACTCAATTTATAGCACCCGATGTTCTACTCGCAATTTATCACTGAAGAACATTTTTTTAAATAACTAGCGGGCCCAGCAAACGTTGTCCCATCCTGAATATATAAAAAACCATAACTAATTATATAACCATAAAATATTTTTATTTTTAGTTCAATAAAAATATTAAATTATCATTAAGTGATAATAAATTAATTTCCTCTCAGAATTTAACGATAGCAAACATTTTTAAATAGAATTTAAAATTATCAAAACTTAATTAACATATTTCATG
>MU161842.1:23109-33913 GCA_015888305.1 Antheraea pernyi
CCATAGTTGAGTTCCAAACAAAAACTAACTTTATTTCAAAATACCTACATTGACAGATCTGTCAATTGACATTAATCAAATACATAACACTGCTAAAGTACTGCGTACGAGAGAACAGTTGGTACCTAAGTAAAAGTATTTAATACATTCAGATGATTTTATTAGTCCCTGTTTTTTAAATAAGGTTCTGCGTGAACTGAGTATCGGGCACAGCTAGTTACAAATCACATAGCAAATATCGACATAAATCGACTGCAATTTTATAATGTTACTCAATTTATAGCACCCGATGTTCTACTCGCAATTTATCACTGAAGAACATTTTTTTAAATAACTAGCGGGCCCAGCAAACGTTGTCCCATCCTGAATATATAAAAAACCATAACTAATTATATACAATTACAAAAACCATTAAGATAATAAGCGACGCTAAATGTGAAAATGGAAATTGTGGGTACCAGCTAGAAATATATAAATAGGCTGCACAAGCTTAATACAATAGATGCAGTTGCTCCGTCATCACACGTGCGTGAGGACAACCGCAGAGCACCGGTTTCGACGATCTGCTGCAACCACAACGTCATCGCGACGAACGACCATACGCACGTCATCGGACACCGCCGAATCTCAAACTCTGACCACCGCTTCGCCCACTCGACTTCGCACTACTACTACTACACTACACCTCGTGATCGGCCTTCGGATGCGCGACAGAGGTCGTCTGGCGGAGCGTCAACGCTGACAGATGTGTACAAGAGCGATATAATCACTCTCGCCGAGCTAATTACAGCTAGGATGCTGTCGGAGGGGATGACCCGCTAGATGGTCTTGCACCTCCAAGAGACTGCGAACGAGAACAAGAAGCCGACCGCCGAGGATGCAGCGGCGCTTCAACGCGCTGCATAATATTTCTTGAAGCCACCGAAAATTCCCGATAGCCAGGGCGGGCCAGGCACAAAACGGCAGCCTATGCTCCGCCCCCAAAATCAGTCGAGGAGTTAGCAGCGGCGAGCCTAGTGGCTCCCACCAACGAACTCACACCCAGAAGTGGTAAAACATTTGTATATGGATTAAATTCTATATAGATGTGTATATACTAGCGGTCCCAACGGACGTTGTCCTCTCTTGATAATAAAAAAAACCTAAAATTCATCCACAGCGCCACCTACCAATTGTGAATCTAAGACTTTCTCGGATCCACTCGAACACGCACAAAGTTTAATCGAAAACGGTCCAGCCGTTTAGGAGTTCAGTGACATACACACATACAGAAGAAATTTATATATAAAGAAGATAAATGTAGTTCTATTAAAAAAGATATTATAACGTAATATATTATACTAGTGGGTGCCCATTGGTCGACATTCGACCATAGTTCATAGATATAAAGATAATAAAGTTTAAACTTTATTAGGGTTCTTTTGTCAACTTACTTCTATAATCAAAGGTTTTTATCATGGTTACTCAGTTATTATAATAATAGTTGTATATTATAATATCATTGTTGAATGTAGAATGAAAAAGGGTAATTGGAACGTAAGTGTAAAATAATACATAGCAACCTCCTTCACAACCTTTTTTGAAGTCCTTTATTGACAGATGTCAAAATGTCTTTTTTATTTACATGTGTGTATAAGTTGTGTAAAACTGGAGCATTAGTGGGAGTAATGAATATTTTAATTAATTTAATGTTCTTCTAATGCATTTTATATAAAATAGCTTTCTGCACTTCTCCTCCATATAAACTTTAACTATGCCAAATTTCACGTTCATCCGTTCGCCCAATTCTGTTAAAAAGGGATACAAAATTTAGGCTTCGTGTATTAGTATATAGATACCGTAGCTGTTTTATTTTCATTTCGTTCTATCAGATATATTGCCTTACTCAATTCTAGGTATAGCATCTGATTAGTCCATTTTAATGGACACTTATGAAAAGCATCATAAAATCCCAGAAGATATTTGCGCATCGTCATCCAGACCGGACATATTTCTTCTTTCCAGATAAACGAAGCTCGTGATACTTGTGGAGCTTACTGTTCCGTGCGATACTAATTTACTTAAAGACCACGCAATGAAGCTGAACAAGTATTGGTTCCAGCATGAATGGGTCGGCTCGACCGGGGTAGTACCACCCTCTCCCCCTTCCCTTACTGCCCCTCTTCCCCAAGACAGGTTGGCAACGCACTTGCGACTCCCCAGGTGTTGCAAGTGTCTATGGACGGTGGTGATCACTTAACATCAGGTGTCCCACCCATGTGTCCAACACCTGTCCGTTTGCCTCCTACGATATATATATATATATATTTTTTTTTTAATTTGGAGTAGTTAAGGTGAGTTTTGATGTACATGAAAAAGAGGCCTCTTAAACCTACACCCACCCGCATGACAAGTCTCGGAAACTACTCAGAGTTTCTCTCGCTGTCACGCGGTGGACCCTGCACTAGCACGGTATATCCATGGAATGCTAAGAAGTAAGTCTCATATCTAATTAAAAAATATCCTTCTATTATTCCTGATAATAATTTAATTAATAAGCAATACTAAACGTGTATAGCAGATTTCAGTTCCTTTGTAGTTCGGTGAAGCTGTTAAGGTCTTGCTAATAGTGTAGTCAGTTAGAAACTAAAAAGAAAAAAAAAAGGTTCCAGTTCCCTCGAGCCGCTGTTCTATTCGTATGTTAACTGAAGTCTAGTTTCGACGCTACAATATACATCTGAGGTTCAAACATTCAGTATTAGTTATCGAAGCTACGTAATTTCCATATAAATTAATCCCAAGCTTCCTCCGATAAATAATTATGCTATAACTCAAATTATACCCAAAGGAAAATGATATTATAATCATAGATTTTAACCTAAATCTTTCATAAATATTGTTACCTTTTAAGTAGCGGTCTAGTGAATAGCCGAAAAATGGACCAAATTCTGAATAGCAGTGTCATATAGTACTATACAAGTTAGAGTATCTTCTGTACATATAATAAGGAATTAAATCTAACGTGTTTTTGTGAAAAAAAATGTTGTAGGTATCTTGGAATAAGTAATAAAATACATTTCAAACATTTTTAGAAATGTCTGTCTGTCTATCTGTATGACCACGTATTACTGCTTAAAAGATACGCCATAGTTGAGTTCCAAACAAAAACTAACTTTATTTCAAAATACCTACATTGACATTAATCAAATACATAACACTGCTAAAGTACTGCGTACGAGAGAACAGTTGGTACCTAAGTAAAAGTATTTAATACATTCAGATGATTTTATTAGTCCCTGTTTTTTAAATAAGGTTCTGCGTGAACTGAGTATCGGGCACAGCTAGTTACAAATCACATAGCAAATATCGACATAAATCGACTGCAATTTTATAATGTTACTCAATTTATAGCACCCGATGTTCTACTCGCAATTTATCACTGAAGAACATTTTTTTAAATAACTAGCGGGCCCAGCAAACGTTGTCCCATCCTGAATATATAAAAAACCATAACTAATTATATACAATTACAAAAACCATTAAGATAATAAGCGACGCTAAATGTGAAAATGGAAATTGTGGGTACCAGCTAGAAATATATAAATAGGCTGCACAAGCTTAATACAATAGATGCAGTTGCTCCGTCATCACACGTGCGTGAGGACAACCGCAGAGCACCGGTTTCGACGATCTGCTGCAACCACAACGTCATCGCGACGAACGACCATACGCACGTCATCGGACACCGCCGAATCTCAAACTCTGACCACCGCTTCGCCCACTCGACTTCGCACTACTACTACTACACTACACCTCGTGATCGGCCTTCGGATGCGCGACAGAGGTCGTCTGGCGGAGCGTCAACGCTGACAGATGTGTACAAGAGCGATATAATCACTCTCGCCGAGCTAATTACAGCTAGGATGCTGTCGGAGGGGATGACCCGCTAGATGGTCTTGCACCTCCAAGAGACTGCGAACGAGAACAAGAAGCCAACCGCGGAGGATGAAGCGGCGCTAGAACGCGCTGCATAATATTTCTTGAAGCCACCGAAAACTCTCGATAGCCAGGGCGGACCAGGCACAAAACGGCAGCCTATGCTCCGCCCCCAAGATCAGTCGAGGAGTTAGCAGCGGCGAGCCTAGTAGCTCCCGCCAACGAACCGATACCCAGAAGAGGCCACCTCCGTACAAAGTTACGAGCAGCGATATCCAAGTGGAGACCTCGGAGACCCAGCAACCAGCTGTTCCCGAATGGAAGTGGATATACCTAGAAAAATTAGACAAAGAGACTTAACTAAAAGAAAAGAAAGACTTAAAGAGAAACTCTCTTGGAATTGAGAGAGTGCTGTCTACTATTCCCGAAAATTCCAGCAATTAAGTCTAAATGAAGATAATCACCATGCTACATCAGCACTCCAGGGACCTGTCCGTATCCACGGAAAGCAACGGACAAGCCACTGAAAGAGGCAATAAGTACAGTACCCTCGAAACAGTACCCTCATGCACCCTGTACAAGGGTATGTAGAGATGACCACCGTTGAATACAATAGATCAATATTACACTTACACAGGACGCTATAATACGTGTCGCTAGTCTAACGAAAACGCAATAAGTCACGAGCATGTCAAGGTCATCGGTGACACGTACCCGTAAGTTTTACCGTACCAAAATAATCGCTCAACACGGCTAAAGAAGTTATCACTTTAAAATTACTTTAATTTTAAATTGAGTATTTCGGTTGTCATCTCTTCTCTTTTCTTACAATAAAATAGATTTGTCTAGTTCCCTACAGCTTTATAATTTTAGCAACCACAATTATAAACAAACATAATATCAATTGATATCATCAATATCATATTGCCTATCGTTCTATAAGTATATTGTTTTACAAACACCCGAGCGATATTTCTAAGGAAACATTTATTTAAAACACAAACGTCATCTTTTTCGAGAAGGAGGTCGGAAGGCACCCTCGGGGTTGATAGTAATAAAACACCGACATGTGCCAGCAATTGCTCTTACCTGCTTTTGCGCACTCCAGTTCAACTTGCTGTGGATTTTATAGGCTTCTTGTACTTCTACTATAACCCTAATGTTATAATTCATATGAATAACCTCTTTTAATACACGGATTTCAAATCTAAATATATAAAAATCCTATGTGAAGATGTTTATCCACCACTATGAACACCGAAACTACTCGACCGATCTTCATGAAAGGTGGCATTTATGTATAATTTGAGTGAGATGAGAAGTGCGTTGCCAGACTGTGTTTGGGGGAAAGGGAAGGAAGGGGAGAGGAGGGTTTACCTCCGGCGCTCTCACTGACCAAACGAAACGCAACAATGCAAGCACTGTTACTGCACGTCGGTGTTTCTCTGAGAGTGTGGTACTACCCCGGACGAGCCGACCCATTTGTGCTGAAAACAGGAATAGCTTCAGCGTAGCTCTACTACCTTCACAAATCCTTTATCGAAAATTCCGGCTTATTTGGGTAACAATTTAAACCTACATCGATTGACTAGGTATCCAAATACGCTAACCATTCAGCCTTGAGCTGAACATGAAATAGGACTGTTTTCAAATACTATCGCATAAAAAGCACTAGAATGGTTACTCAACGTGTACATAAAAGTGACTGAAACATTGAAACAGTAAAAGTTAACATTTGTAGGAACATTCGCCCTGAAGTAAACTGCTTAGTTCCCCATAAAGAAAGAACCAAGGTATCGAATCGGGAGGCACGTGTCACTAATGGCTTTACAGAACTACCTAACTATGGAGCGACACTTATACGACACTAACTTTTACACAGGTCCGACCCTAATCTATCTTATATAAATAAAATGATAGAGCTCTACCGTTGTGCATGCATCATGTAAAAATCACTGGATAAATTTCGATACATTTCTTGGAAATTTTACTTCATAGAACTTGGTCCTTATCAAAACAAAATATCACGATATCTTTATAGAATATAAATCTACTTTTAAAATATACAAATTTTGTGAGCATTACGAAAGGTCAAAGAAAATTGTAAGGAAAGTGAATTTTTGCTTTTAATTTTCTTATATTTCTTACAGAACATGACATATACTTTGAACATAATAAACAACACAGAAGAAATCGTAATAAGTAATATTAATCAATCATAAAAGTATTCCATATTTATTTGAATTATTTTTTGTCCAACTGCTTCGCGTCAAACGTATATCAGAGCTACTATCTGCCGTAGAGGTGCCATTTATGCAAGTTATGTAAGAGTGCATTTATACCGAGATCGGCCGGTGTATATCCAGTCATTAGGCGGTCTAGCAGTTTGTTTGTACACAAATGGAAGACTACCACTACTATCAGGTATTTGTGATAAATTCACCATATTAATTCTCTTTTGTAAACTTATTTGATGATTAGATAACGCGTTGCTGTGGTTCAATTATTATATTATTATTACATATTGATAAAAATTTATAATTGTTTTTGAAAATATGACCGATAAACATCACTTAACAATGATTTAAATATTTTTTTAACATAAAAAAACACTTTTTGTGACCTAAATATAAAAGTTGGACATATGCTGTCCGGAACTTTTTGTACGCATTATCAAGGTCTACAACTTTTCTCTAGAACTCAATCATATATCTCTCATTGTTAATGCACCGTTCGTAATAAACGTTTTCGTTAGACCATTTTTTCTGCGACTTACTTTTCAAATCCGACTACTACAAAAAAGTCTTTCATTTTCTGGGTTAATATAAAGCCTATGACACTCACACGTACGTGGCTGTATATTGGTAAATAATTTTCAAAATTGGTTCAGTAGACCCAGATATTACCAGCCTACAACCTCGCAAACTTTACCTCTTTATAATATTTGTATTTTTTCATTAAAAAACCCATTTTACCCAAAATACTAACCGATGTCCGTGACTTCCTACGTCGTTTATTATCCTAACAATATAATTTATGTGCAGAGGAAAATACGTAGGCACCACACCGCTTGTTCCTTCTACACCGCAAGAAAACACATCGCTGAACGCGTAGTAGTTGTAAAAATGGTAGCTTCTTAAAACTTTAATAAAGTTATATGAAATAAAGCTATGTTTAAATCAAAAAAGTGTATGTTTTTAAAAAGGAGCAAGTTTATTAGCAGAATAGCTAAAATTATAATTGAAATCTATCCAATAGTTTTTAAGTGATACGCGCACAATGGCAGACCTCACGGTAAGAAAACACATCGCTGAACGCGTAGTACTTATAAAAATTGTAGCTTCTTAAAACTTTAATAAATTTATATGAAATAAAGCAATGTTGATTTCTTTTTTAATAAGGAGCAAGATTATTAGCAGAATAGCTAAAATTATAATTGAAATCTATCCAATAGTTTTTAAGTGATACGCGCACAATGGCAGACCTCTCTCATTTTCATTTTATCTTCCAGAAGAAATTATCTTAACTATA
Organism: Antheraea pernyi; assembly: GCA_015888305.1. Taxonomy (NCBI): domain Eukaryota; kingdom Metazoa; phylum Arthropoda; class Insecta; order Lepidoptera; family Saturniidae; genus Antheraea; species Antheraea pernyi. The sequence continues at coordinate 30,556 of MU161842.1, forward strand.
GTGAAAACCGTATCGTAATCAGTAAGTAATCAAAGTAATCAAAAAAACTAAGGAAATAGACCTACGGATCACAGACCTACTCTGTTTCATGATATTTATCATCTTGTCTTTCTTATAAAATTGTGTCAGCACTCGTAGTAAACTTATTATTGTTATTATATTAAAATTTAACATAATTATAAGTTATTTATTGTAAGTGTACGTATAAGTATTGTATAGTAGGTATTGAATTTCGGAAAAATAAAAGTTCTAACCCTTTTTAATTCTTTTTAAAAGTACTACTAACTTCAATAACTCTGTGTCCAGTATCAAAATACAACAATGGCAATAATTAGCGTGTAAAAATACGTGTAGATATAACCGCGTAACAAATATAGTACAATAAATCTAAGAAAAAATATTGGATATAATTAATTTTGTAGGGTAAAGGTGAGGTAGAACGCACTAAAGATTAATGAGTTACATAATTATGCAGGATGTGTGGTGGCTCACAAACTTAGCAATTACGTTTTTACTATTATTGTTTGTAGATATATAGTTAATCCCAAAGTATATTATAATCGCAAAAGTGTGTTTGTTTGTTAGTTTGTTAACGCTTTAAATACTCAACCGATCATTATAAATTTTGCATACATGTTTTTAGGGCCACAGGAAATGAAAAAGCATAGGATACCTTTAATCTAGAAAATATATGATATTTTTAAGGGATACATCAAATTTACATTCACGCCATCGTATCCGCTTTTTTAAGGGCTAAATCAAATTTACATTCACGCGATCGTATCCGCTGGCAAAACTAGTTACTATATACAAATGTGTAACAAAGTCGTTAGATGTTTAAATAAATATGAAAAAATATATTCCGTAAGAATATCTCTTGTTTACATAACATATTTCTTATTTTGCCGTTTTATAAATTTCATTCACTGACATAGTATACGCAAACCCTGTAGTTTGCGAACAGCTTTCTTCTCGGTATCTCTCGTAATTCCGAGAAAATTCGGATTAAAATTCGTCAGAAGTGAGCGTCTTGAATTTATTTTACAAGACGAAATTGTTAGCGGTTGCCCTTCCTTCCGAGGTGGTTTCCACGCCTCCATGCGATAGTAAGAAATTTCACAAGGCATCTCGATTTCATGAATTTGAGTTGCTTCATATTTTGTGACAAAAATAGTGTGCGTTGTACGTCGTCGTATGAGGAATTCACTCACAAATTACCTTTAAATTACATAAAAAATATGCAATAAATTACCACCTTATTAAACTACTTGCAATTATTTGATTAGTATTCTTTCCTAAGATAATTAATTATTGCGGAAATACATAATTAAATATTATAGTGGTAGATACGTTGCACTTCCGCCTTGAATTGACTGGCGAGGAACGAGTCAACATCGCTCCAAAGATGCTCCATGAAGGTGGGAAATACATGTAGTCGATTGTGGCCATTACTCGTTAATCTGCAACATATTTTAATTGGTTATATTTTTTTTACATTTGTACATAACAACCGAGATCAGGTTTGTTGTTTTAGTTACAAATATTTCACTCTTTCTATTACTAGTTTCAGATTTTACTTTTTCATGTACAACAAAATGAAACGTTTCTTTGTTGTAGTGAGACATGGTAGCGACCAATTAATTCCACGCGGAAGTGAAAAGTAACATTCACTATAACATTTAAAATTAAATTTAAATTACAATTTCTTGGAGAGACAAACGCAAAATTATTATTTTGTATATTTTCAATAATTTTTAGAAATATCTGTCTGTTTGTATGAAAACGTATCACAGCAAAAGTACTGCGTTCACGATAATATCTCACCAAGACAATCATAAAGCATCCTCGAGTAATATTATTCATGATTTCATTAAAATCGGTTCAATTTATCAATAATTATTGTTATTTCATCTGGGGGATTACTATTGACCTGCGTCAGTGTATTGACTACTATTGTCACGTCCTAATAATGCGAACTATTATTGATTCGTTCTGAAATACTATTGTCACGCGCTAAGCATCTTGATTATTATTGGCTATCTAGTATGCCTGAATATTTAAATCAAATCAAAATACTCTTTATTCAATTTAGGCCCTGAGAAGGCACTTATGAACGTCAAAACTACCACCGGTTTGGAAAACAACCCAGTCATCTAGAAGAATCGACAAGAAACTCGATCTGGTTTATCTTTTCATAATAACTAACATATTTTTTAATTATTACAATATAATATACACATAAAGCTACATTCGTTTTTAGTGGATGCACAGAGAGAGGCGTCACTTCCAGATGTCGCTATCGTTCACATATTGATCCACCCTGTAATAACCTTTATGTATTAAGATCCGCTTGACATAACACTTGAACCTACTATCCGGCAAATCGGTAATGTGTTTTGGGGCTTTGTTATAAAATCTAACACTATTACCTAAAAAATTGCTACTGGTCTTAGTAAGCCTGAAACATGGAGTGACCAGTTTTTTATGTCTTGTAGTATTTACATTATATCGGTCTTTTACTAAATCCAAATTATCTAAGTTTTTCCGGACGTACATCAAATTCTCAAGAATATATTGGGAGGGCAGAGTTAAAATACCGAATTCATGAAATTTAGTCTTTAATGATTCACGAGGCCCCAAAAAAAGGAGGTTGATGCTGGACATTCTATTTTGGATCGTTGGTCTGTTCACATCTACGGGTACTACGTAACCTATATTCACCGTACGGATGTATGGGCTGATATTTGTGAAAATAATATATAGAGCCCCGTACTAAGAAACAAATATTGTTTCGCGGGTAATCTGATGCTTTTTTATTGATGCTCAGTTTTGGTGGATTGATCGATAAAATCATAACCATGATGTGATCATGAATAACGGCATACTTTTATATCCACCTCCTTGTTTACCCCTCCGATATATATTTTTATCGTGGACAGCCCTATTCTTCGTAACAAAAGTTCTTGTACATTAGGCTACATAATACCTCATTCAGTCACACACGCTCATTAAATACGTTGGTGCGGCGACGCTACGTCGTCACCCCACGTTATTTTTTCAACACCATGTAGTAATTTATCACGGCCGCTATCTTAGGGGAACCCGTTCCTTGAGAACGCGCACATCCGACTCCAGATTACACAGACAGATATTATGATCCCTATACATACTTACATAAATAATGCCACATCATTTATTACGAACTACTTAAATAAATAGTTATTATTATTCATAATAATATTTTGTCTTTCTTTTTCGAACTGACAATGTTATTGGCCTCAGGGTCCTTCACAGCTTCACTGGGCTATGGCAAACGCTAAGGCGCTTCACCGCTTAGCAACAAGTTCAAGGGTGCAGA
>MU161843.1:11135-27052 GCA_015888305.1 Antheraea pernyi
ATATAGGGATAGATTTGTTTACTATCTTTATCATTGTTTGCATTGTGCAAAATTGAAGAAGATCCTCTTAAGCTGTTATAGTAAATCACATTATTTATTTATAACCATCATGTGACCAAAATAAAATTTCAAATCAAATATAAACTTTAGAATAATTTTGAATATAATCCGTAATAGATAATGACGACATAATATGAAATGAGATACAATTTTATGCTAATAGCGAATACAGGTTAGCTTAGGGATTATTAAAGCTTTGACTTAAATAACAACATTCAATATAATATGTTACTTAGTTTTCAGTTTCTCTTTGACATATAGAGTTTATAGTACATTATTAATAATAAACAATATTATATTCTTATTTATTTTAGTCCAATTAGTATTCTACATAAATGTAATTACATAATCGATATAAATTACTAAGGAAGTGTGGAAACCGGATATCGAGAAAATAGGTTGATCGGTTGAGAAACTCTTTTCAGAATGTCTTTACCTTGGATTTATTTGTCATCAGTTGGAATCGAATACGTGACGTCACCGCTCAATTATAATATTTGCCACGTTAACGATTACAATACGTTCTCACAATGTCTCTACTCAGGTACAATTAATTTAGAGCCACGTATACTTACCTATTCATACTACTTGACCGTATTTAATATTTAATTAAACCTAAATACAATTTTTCAACATATTCTAGAATAAATAAACAGTTTGTTACTATTAAGAGAATGTTATTATACCAGAGAAATGTAATCACTATATAATGTAACTAGCGGGACCAGCGGACGTTGCCCTGCCTTGATAATAGAAAAAAATCCTAAAAGTCAACCGCAGCGCCATCTACCGGGCCCAATTGTCAATCTAAACCATTCTCCGATCCACTGGAACACGCACACAAAATTTAATAAAAATCGGTCCAGCCGTTTAGGAGGAGTTCAGTGACATTAAAACGCACAGAAGAAATTTATATACAAAGATGTGCGTAATAATGTATGTAATATAACCTACTAAGTATAAAGCTATTATAATAGACTATATAACAATCTAAAGCCTCTTCAACCTAAACCATCTAAATTAGGAATATTTCCAGAACTATTTATGTTACGCAATCACTTTTAAGGTTAAATTAATGCGTTTTAATGTTACATGTTAAAAATACTTTGACAAAGGACCCAGTGAACTGTTACTAGTCTCATAAGAAAAAAACTGTATAACAAAATTTTTCCTTTGTTAAAAAGGGTTTCTGTTAGTTTGGAATGTATAATGATTACGAAAGGTTAATTGGTAACATACTAACATTATAATTTGATGAGTCTTCACAGCCTCTCACCAGGCATTTTGGGTAAGCGCTTAAGGCACTCAGCCATATGACAACGAGCTCAAGAGCGTACAGTTACCCTCGGCTTAGGCTGCTGCCTTGGATGGAACACCGCGAATATATGTTTATCAGCACGTGTGTCTCAGTGATTCGAACATGTATTTCGATCTGATAATTTGAGCTTTCTTAATGAAATTCGTATGTTTTAAGTTAGCGTGGCCAATACCTACTTACACGTACATATACAATAATATCAGGCAACCATCATCTGGAGAGCAGCGTTCTAAGTAAATTCCACGTGATATTATTCCCTACTCTTCCATACTTTCCACTCCTTTCCATACACAGGCTGGCAACACACTTGTGACTCCCCTGGTGTTGCCAGTGTCTATGGACGGTGGTGATCACTTAACATCAGTTGACCCACCTGTTCGTTCGCCACCTTTTGACATAAAAAAAAATGAGGCAACCGTCATCTGCAGAGCACCGTTCTAAGTAAATTCCACGTGATATTAAATGATGAAGCCATCAGTGATGATAAATACTAAATTAACATCAGTTGACCCACCTGTTCGTTCGCCACCTTTTGACATAAAAAAAAATGAGGCAACCGTCATCTGCAGAGCACCGTTCTAAGTAAATTCCACGTGATATTAAATGATGAAGCCATCAGTGATGATAAATACTAAACATGTAAAGGGCTCATACATTATTGGAGAAACCTTTACTGTAAAAATTGGAATGTGGTGACAAACCAAGTGTATTAAGATCACTTCCTATCAGCCTATAGGAGAGGTACTGCAGAGTCGTAGACCTCTTTCCGCATGAAGGTAGGCAAAGACAGCAGGATCACCACGTCAGCTCAGGACATACTAGTGTTTTTAAGTTCTGAGAAATCCACAGCTCTATCCTCAATTCTCAAGTTCAGGTTTCTTTTAATGTTTTCTTAGAACGTCACGCGAGTGAAAAGTTATGAATTTGAATTAGCAAATGTACGTAAATCCCATAAATTCCTTCATCCTCACCGGAGCTCGAACCTACGGATATCCAATTGCCATTTCGCCGGTCAAGCCCTTCGATTACACCCAATTATTTATTTGGTCGTTGAAACTAATATGTATGTCTGTCTACTTCGTAACGGATGTTGTATAATATCGTATCGTATAGTAAAAGGGATATAATATATATATATAAATAGAATAATATCTCCAACGCTGTAACAGAACGAATGTATTCCGTTGGCAAGGTCGAGGCAGGAGGTCGTGAAAGAGAGAGCATACTGATCAAGGTCGGATCTTAAGAAAGCTATGTAAGGCCAGTTTTACAAAGAATGTGTATTGTAACAGTCGGTTTGCATTGATCGACGCACAACAGGTTGTGTGGAGGTTCTTTCGACATAGTATTATATGTAAAACGTACATGTGAATAAGAATATTGGAAGAAATAATCTATAACGTATATCATTTTTCTGTGAATATTTTTGTTTCTATCGAATGTTGGTATATTTGAGATCGATAAACTTTAAAACCATTTGACTAATCACCGTGAAATTAGTCATACCTCTGTAGGTATACTTTTTTACTTTTTTTTTAATAGTAGCACGGCAAAACTGCACTGTGCCTGATGGTAAGCGCAGTATAATCCAAAGACAATGGCGACCGCCGAGTGACACTTGATACATCACCGGTCGCCGCTGCCATGCCGGCCTGCGAAAAGCTGGATATGCACAGGCTGATCCCGAAACGCGACCCGCAAGAGCGAATCACTATGACGGGCTTTTTCGCCATATACATGGTGGTTGCGACCCAGTCAGGCTGTAGTGCACCACGTGCAGGTGAGGTTGGCTTGGATGTCTCAAGTCTTAGATGTTATTTGACACCCCTTACACCCAGAACTGAGGACTGTTCCTCATTAATTTATTTGGCCGGTATGATTATAACCGTGAGTTCGTGCCTGTGCATAAAATATTCAAGAACGTAATAGACAAAAATGTTAATACTGTCCTGTGAATATTTTTGTCTCTATCGGATATTGGTATTTCTGAGATCGATAAATTCTAAAAACATTTGACTAACCGCCATGAAATTAGTCATACCTACAGTCCTCGATAATTTTTACCGCTATGAATATAGCTGTTAGTTCGGGTTTTCGCATAAAATAGTCGAGAATAGTATATACGTATACTATAGGAATCTAAAATTAGCATTTGTTTATCCTTAAGTAGTCTCAATGTTATACTTATAGTATAACTTGCTTCTTCCCGCGACTTCCTCTGGAATAGTTATTTTGGACTAACGCAGCGGAAGCTCTCAAATCGAATAAAAAAACTATTTTGGAACATTCTTCATATGTGCTCCGCCACTATTAATCTTTGGCCTTCCTCGATAAAGGAACTATCTAACACCGAAAGAATTTTTAGATTATAGCGTTCAAACAAAATTCGTCTACTACGTCTGCCTGTCTGTCTGTTCGCGATAAACTCAAAAAAAGGTGGTAGAGCCACGCCGAAGCTATTACTTGTTTCAGCATGAATGGGTCGGCTCGTCCGGGGTAGTAATACCACCACCTGACCCACTGAAAACTGACGTGAAGTAACAGAGCTCGCATTTTTGCGTTTCATTCGGTCAGTGAGAGCGCCGGAGGCCCACCTCTCCTTCCCTCTCTTCTCCCCTCCCTCCTCACTGCCCCCACCGCTTCCTCCCAAACACAGGCTAGCAACGCACTTGCGACTCTCCTGGTGTTGCTAGTGTCTATGGATGGCGGTGATCACTTAACATCAGATGACCCACCTGTTCGTTTGCCACCTATGATATAAAAATAAACTGCTGAATGGATTTTCATGCGGTTTTCATCAGTATATACAGTGATTCATGATTATTATCAGGGCGGGACAACGTCTGTCGGGTTCGATAGTATTAGTATAAATTAGTAAATGTCTTTCCTTCTCTTTTACCACGAGTATTGGTTCTAAACCAAAAAAGGATTTAAAGGGGATGAACTTCTATTGATATATTAGAGAGTGGACACAGGTTAACATGAATAAACCCATAATAAACAAAAGACATACGTAGGAGTATGTAAACAGATTAACCCTCATCCCGAATAACAAGGCGACGGTTGTTAACCCTAAAATACGCATGTTAACTTTAACACGCGAATTAGAATAAAGTGGGTAGTAAATTATTGTCATGTTACTGGTTAAGCTCCGTTAAATTCGTATTACGAGGCCTATAGACTAGGTATTAGCATTTTTATGTATGTAAGAGAGGTCATGTAAAGTGACCTTATTCTATCATTTAAAATTTATTTATTAGGTATTATTGCGACGGGTCACTTGGTCCCCGTGGGCTTAAGTATGAAAAGTATATGATATCTGTTTAAGACAATATTGTAGTTTTTAACTTCATCTCCTCTTTAGATCATTTATGAGATTCTCATTTTCATGAAGGATATCAGTTCGACTTCTAATAAGTGTAAGGTTTTCGTTGACGTAATTATCTTCATCGATGTTGAAAGATATTGATGTATTTAAAATCGATAAACTCCAGCAGTAACCGATCATGTAAATGCTTTCTTTTAAACAAGTTATTTATGGCTTTCATTTTACTATGTCTCGTCAACAGGCGGTGTTATGTGGCGCTTTACTGCAATTAAAATTGTATAATATTGTTAGTTGTAATAAAACGATCATAAAGTGATGAGCCGTTTTGCATTTATCATTCTACAATGTTGTTGATTTCATTGATGAATCGAGAATTTGATTTGCTATTTACACGTTGTCTAATTATAGTAATTATGATCTTCTACTATCACGACACAATACAAAGAGTGGACATGATAGAATCTAACTTAAAGCAAATAGAGATAGTAAAGCAATTATTATTTATTTAAGGCGTTAATATTATTCATTGTCTTTAGATCCTCAAGATGAAATCTGGTTATAATTTGATCAAATGAGGAACGTTATCAAAAGGAAGAATATATAAAAAAGTGTGTGTGTAATTATGTAAACGCGTTAGAAGTTATACTACTTTGGCGTAACAAGATAAAAATCTTTTCAAAAATTTTATCTTTCGCCTTATTTTACGTTTGTAGAAAAAACGACACTAACAATAGAAAAAGATATTTAATACATTGAAAGTTTTAAAAGAAGGAAATACAAACGACAAATACAAAGAGACAAAATGTTCACTATAGCTAACTTCAGGGTGTCGGTTTTTCGTAACGGTGTGCGCGCGCATTGTAAAAATTTACTTTCATCATTTTTCCCTATCGCGCCAAAAGAAGTATAACTTCAAAAATGATTTGGATAATAAATAATATAGTATTGAAAAAAGATTTAGTCATCTTAGTGTTAAAAAAACAATGAACATAGCGAAAATATTATTTAGCAAAGACAAAAGAGGGAGCAAAGAGATCTCAATGAAAACAAGTGTTAGATAATTAGTTTTCCTTATAAACAACTCGGTGTTAAAAGCGAAGCGAGATAATTCAGAACAAATGAAAATCATGAGAAAACTGGACAAAGCTTTATGTCTTAAATTTATGCACATAGTATTTACTAGATGGTCGTTTCTAATGATTTTTCTAATGGGTATGCAAAAATACCTTAGTTATCGCTCTCTTGTGCATTAATTGCCTTGTTTACTTCAGAGAGCTTCAATTAATGAATTATTTTTCTAAATAAATTGTAATGTTAATCAATGATTAACTATGTAGGATTTTTTTATCGTATCACAGCAGAATGACTGCACTACGCCTGATGGTAAGCACAGTACAATCCAAAGATAATGGCGATCACCGAGTGACACACTATCCATCGCCGGTCGCCACTATCATGCCGGCCTGCAAAAGCTGGATATGCACAGGCTGATCCCGAAACGCGACCCGCAGAAGCGAATCACTATGACGGGCTTTTTCGCCATATACATGGTGGTTGTGACCCAAACGGGCTGTTATTCGTTTTTTACGTGTTATTTGTTATTCGTGTTATACGTTATTCAGCAGAGTGCACCACGTGCAGGTGAGGTTGGCTTGGGTGTCTCAAGTCTTATTATGTTATTCGACACCCCTTGCACCCCGATTACATATTACATATACATTATTACGCACTTCGAAATAATGGTGTCGTTTTATTACTGTTTGCTTCTACGTCAGGAACGTCTGTAGTGTCTGCAACTTTAGATGTAAAAAACATATACAATACAATTCTACTTCTGTGGTTTGTACTTTCTCTCCTTTCTGTTTTTGGGTTGTAAATTGTTATGTAGAGAATACAAATGCTGTCATAAACTGCGACAGTGAAAACAGCCCTCACCAGTCTGCTGCTGAGTATTCAATTGCAGGATTCTCCTAAATTTTGCCGCTGGGTTTGATTCCCAATTCTTCACATCTAATTAATTCCAGATGGCTTTTGATAACCACCATTTCGATTACCTTTAGGACGTCATGAACGGTGGAAAATACAGAAACCTTATTACAAATGTGTCGCATTTTCAAAAACGACTCAATTTCCACAGTTCGTTAACATTACAAATGTAGACGTAATAAAAGGGTTTTAATTGTAATTAAAATGGCTGGAAGACCATTAATATGGCTATCTGTTACAACGATGCGTAAGTAAAAGACACGAAAATCGACTTAGGTAGAATTAGCACGAACATTGTTTTCAAGTCTTAAATAATCTTGGAATAAGGGGAACTTATTTCTATTATTATTTAGAACCACATTTTAGTTCCCGTTTCACACGCGTGCGATGTATTTATTAATGTGGCATCATGTACATGTACTATTTGATTCATTTTGTGGTACTGGCCTCTTCATTCTTTTTGGACGCTCTGAGTGTACCCGTAAGTTCAGGCTTATACATAATATAGTCAAGAGTTTAATACAAAACAAAGTTTAAATATTATTATACATATTTGTAGATAGTTACTATTACTAGTTTCAGCATGAATGGGTCGGCTCGCCCGGGGTAGTACTACCCTCTCACAGAAAACCGACGTGAAGTAACAATGCTTGCACTGTTGCGTTTCGTTCGGTCAGTGAGAGCGCCGAAGGCCCACCTCCCTTCCTCCTTCTCCCACTCCCTATCACCCCTACCCCCTCCGCCATACATAGGCTGGCAACACACTTGCGACTCCCCTGGTGTTGCTAGTGTCTATGGACGGTGGTGATCACTTAACATCAGGTGACCCCCATCTGTTCGTTTGCCTCCTTTTGATAGAAAAAAATATAATATAACACGTATTTATACCTAAATTTGTGTACTTCGCACCTATATTCAGAACGGTCAGAAAGTTTAGCGAACACGCACTATACTTTTACATTTATAATTAATTCATCAAATTTAAAATAAGCTTCGTAAGCTTAATTATACAAAAATTAATTACATTATTTTTTGCTACACGTAATTTTAAAACTGTGATGTAATCTAAGAAATTGAGACAACATGCTGTAGAAGGCAATTTTATCTAGACTAAATTCCCTTGGTAATTATATATTTCATTGAATAAAAATTAATTTTATATTAGTAAAAATAGCTTCGAAAATATTACGCAATTTTTTTAGTACTGTGTAACACATAAAAATGATTGCCGTGGGTTGTTCTTAGAAGACCATTCACTATTTCTCTATAGGTTTCTTAAGAAATATAACTTTGTAATAAATTATTTCATTTATAATATAAGGCTTAACCAGCATTAGTATTTAAGTGTCCGAAAAATATATTTACGACGTAATTACAATACATCGACTTTTCTCTGCTTTTACTAATATTATATACATACATAATGCGCGTAAACATAATAAGTTATCTAAATGTTGTATCAAAGTCCTTTGTCTAACTAAGAATCAAGGAAACAAACAGACAGTCTCTGATAACGACTCAGTTTTATTTACTAATATTTTGCAAAAACAGAGATTTTTTATTGATCCTTCTGGTTGAATGATAATCATTTTTGATCAGAATAATGCTAAGATAATGTTTCAATATCAAACACACTTCGGCAGGATATTACATTTCCTAACTTTTCAACGTACTTCTGGTTAAGATTCAATAACGAGAGATATGTTTGGGCTTCGTATATATGAATATTATTGGTAAGAAAGCGAAAGTCAAAAATATTCATATTGGATTGCCTATATTGACAATGGAATTGGATAAAACGAAAGGAAAAGAATAAAACGTAGTAAGATACAGGGACGTAAATAATTGAGTCCTTTTCTAGAGGTAAACGAACTGGTGGGTCACCTGATATTAAGTGATCATCGCCGTCCATAGACACTAGCAACACCAGGGGAGTCGTAAGTGCGATGCCAGCCTGTGTTTGATGGAATGGGGAGTGGAGGTAAGAGGGAAAGGGAGGGAGATGAGCCTCCGGCACTCTCACTGACCGAACGAAACGCAACAATGCGAGCACTGTTACTTCACGCCAGTGTTTCTGTGTGTTGGATGGTTAGTACACCGAGCGAGCCGACCCATTAATACTGGAACCAGTAATAGCTTCAGCGTGGCTCTACCACCTGTAAGAGTAATTACCACCTAAGTCTGATGAATATGGTAGAAATGTCGGATTCCTGAGATAAGTTGGGCATAGTCCCTACGCCAGCTTACGATGTATTGGCGATTTCAAACTGTGAGCAATCCACATCCATGTTTTCCCACATACAGTAGCACTATAAGAACATTTCTCCGGTTCAAGCTTCCTCACGATGTTTTCCTTCACCGTCAGCCAATTGTGTTAAAAATTTAAATTAGTAAACGTACGCTAATTCCGCAAAAATCGTTTGTATATACCGGGGTTCGAACCTACGGACACCGTAATGAAATTCCACCGGTCAAACTAGACCACGACTTGCTATATAATTATTGCTTTACAGAATTAACCTCAGCATGCAAACTGTAAGTCGAACAAGTGAATAACTCGGTTATTCGGTAGTGGTACCAAAAATGTTAAAGATATGCGATATGAGAGTGCGTACGGTGTGAGAAGTGTCCCAGTGATATATTACTGTTAGAATAACGCATAGTAATTATACAACCAACCGCTCGATCTTCAGCTTTTACACGTAGCCATTAGGAAAGGGACACGAAGGGCTATCTTTTAATTAACTCGTACTTCTTTTTCATTATCATTTTTAAGGGTACATCATTAGCCGAGTGATATTTTTAAACTTTTCTGTCTAATTTTTTTCCTGTGTATTTTTTAAATTATAATATTAACAGAAACACGGCTCTACTACTCAGATATTCATTACAATTGGTACTAAATAAAATATTCTAATTCATATAATAAAATTGCGAGCCCGGCGGACGTTGCCCCGCCCTGATAATAAAACCCATGACAAATTATATACCTAAACCTTCCTTATGAATCACTGTATCTACTGGTAAAAATCGCATGACAATCCGTTCAGTAGTTTTTGAGTTTATAACGAACAGACGGACAGACGTGGCGGAGGACTTTGTTTTTACTGTATAATGATAATTGTTCTTAGTGTTTAATTAGATGTTGTTGCCTGTACTCATTTTATGGGTATTACTTGTTTATTTCACTACTTTGTACGAGTGGAATTTTGCTGTAAATATTTTTTCATTGTACCTACAGCGTGGGTCGTGCGTAGTATTGATTCTGCTTCTTTAGTTAATTATATTTACAAACAACCCCGGTTTTTTCGTAAAATGAAAACAGTATAAACTACAATATAACATTAGCTATGGGTTGCGTTTTTATCTTTTAAAGTACTCTAAGTTACTCCTTATAATATTAGCTATATATCTGCTAGTGGAAGTCAAGCCAAAAGGAATAGAACCGTTTCGGAGATTAGCCGGAACAAACAGACTGATAGACAAAAGGTTTAACGTTTTTTTTAGTACCATACACTACCATATCCATTTAGTAAAAAGCTGTTATTTTATGTTATAAAAAGACACTTAAATTTTGTTTATTTGTATCGATTGAATTAATAGAGTATTTAAGATTACAATAAAGATAACATGGTTCTAAATAAGATTTGATATATCAGATAAAGTAAAAGATATGAACTACTTGTTAATGGATTTATCTGGAACAAATCACAGAGGGAAAGTTTTGTAATGCGCCTTTTTTGTATGCTTCGTCGGTTTCGTGCTATATTATCACAACCCGACAGCTTTAACACACTTTACAGTATACAATCTATCTGTATATCTAACTATCTATAAATTAAGAAAATATATAGATAAACAAAAGAGGTACCGCAACCATATGGATTAAAAATAAAAATCATCAGAGAAAAATAAAAGAGTCTATTACAGATTTCTTTCAAATGGAACCCTATAAAAATGTGATTATATAATTTAAAAAAAATATGTCAAGCTAATAATTGTCGTAAAATGTAAAAACGATCGTAAAAAATGTGAAAATTATAATATACAGTTATACATTTTTCTAAAACGGACATTTATTGGATTTTACAATCTTTGCCTTGCAAAATTAAACATTTGGTATATGTTGTTAAGTACCTAACTACTGCAACGATAAATATTTTCTTGCTAGAAAAACACTAGCAAATTTTACGAACACTGATTTCGAAATCGCTCCCACTATTAAAATCCTGTTTAATATAAAGTAACCATAATTTAAAATTGGTTCTTTTATTTCAGGTAAATCTCATCTTTGATTCCTCAACTTTACAGCTGAAAGTTATACAAGGTAAAATACTAACCGTACTTCGAATCATAAAACTGTTAATTAAACTGCGAACTCGGTAAAAAGTCGATGCAGTTAGGGTTTACAATACTTGTTTTACAATGTATTAATTCTACCAACAACCGGTTTAATGTATATAATTTGCCTTAATTTATTTATTTTTTTATTGTAGCACGGCAAAATGATTGCACTATGCCTGATGATAAGTACAGTACAATCCAAAAACAATGGCGACCACCGAGTAACACACTATCCATCGCCGGCCGCCGCTGGCTTGGCCTGCGAAAAGCTGGATATGCACAGGCTAATCCCGAAACACGACCCGCAGAAACGAATCACTATGACGGGCTTTTTCGCCATATACATGGTGTTTGCGACCCAGTCAGGCTGTAAAACTCTACCACCCCGCTTTCGCCATTGCCTCGTTCGTTATTCAGCAGGGTACACCACGTGCAGGTAAGGTTGACTTGGGTGTCTCAAGTCTTATGATGTTATTCGATACCCTTTACACCCCACCACGTGCAGGTGAGGTTGGCTTGGGTGTCTCAAGTCTTATGATGTTATTCGATAACCCTTACACCCCACTTTCTGCGTTTTTTAATAATATTGTTACTTACATCGCTATAAATGTAATGCTAGTCCAACACCAGCTTGACGATGTCTTAGATACTTATTGCGTTAAAAACAAATATTAAAACTGATTCCGATAAAGACGCAGATTAACCTTCACACACCTTTGTCATTTCAATAACAATTTGAAATTAGTGCTTCCAAGTTTCTTCGGTGTGTATAAAAACCGTGGGACCCGTCATCGTGTTGCATGATCGTAAAGCATAGCGATAATGTGTTCCCATGCCTGTATTTATTATTTGGAACCACAGTAGTACACACCACGACATAACTTATCACTAAAGTAGTACACCACGATATGACTTGTCAGCATAAATTCCATAAAAAATACGATTATTGCGTAGGAATCCATGGACTTAGCATCACGGTAGCGCACCATAAAAGGACTTGACACCATAAGTAAATTACATAAAAGTTACGATTGTTGCGTAGAAATCCAGTAGTGCAACACGACATGTTTTAGCACCATAACTAAATTTCATATGACAAATGATTGTTTCGTTTGAAGCCGATCATTCAGTTGCGTGTAATATTGCCTCACTAACATAGGCATATATAGTTTAGCCCATTTGGTTATACTTAGTACTCGTTATGCGACCAACTGGCTTTCAGTGTTCGATATTAATATCCTGTGCTGTGTAACATGGCCTGTTCTCGCTGATATTCCACTTTTGCTTAACTTTTTTGTGACCTACACTTATTTCAGTAATTGATCCGAACCTGAATGTTTATTAGATAGCTTATAACCTTCATTAATAAATAACTATAAAGTAATATAAAAATCAAATTAGAAGGTCCAAATATTTGGGAATTAAAAAAAAAACAAAATTTCCTATGTTTATAATATTAGTACACTGTGCAACTATATGAAAAGGTAAAGTATTTTGCATTTAAACTAACTTGACTTACATTTTTTTTGTTAATAAAATACGCAAAAAATATATGTTGCTATTTTTTTAAATATTATTTATGATAATTCCTCATCAGGGATCAAATGAAAATCATCTATATAAAGGAATAACTATTTGTAGTCATATTAAAATCCTGAGATATAATAGATTACCTTTTTAACTTGGCAAACCTTGTACACGGCCCCCGTTCTCCAAGTTTTGTTACATGAAAGTCAAGTTCGTTTGCTAATTACGACCTAGGAATCATAAAAGTCATACGAGCGGGTTCATTAAAAATGTCGTCTAGGTTGTAAAACGTTGCTTTGTTCTTCACAACATAATAACTGACTTACCAGAATGGCTTATTTAGGCAATGATTATATTACAAGTGGATGTATGAGAGCCGAGTGTTTATACCCTTTCAGTATTTATTCGGTGGTAGAACCATGCTGAAGCTATTACTGGTTTCAGCATGAAAGGGTCGGCTCGCCCGGGGTAGTACCACCCTCTCACAGAAACGGTTTTCTGAAGTAACAGTGCTTGCGTTATTGCTTTTCGTTCGGTCAGTAAGAGCGCCGGAGACCCACCTTCCCTCCCCTTCCCCTCCCCTTCCCCTCCCCTCCCTCACGACCTGAAGTAACAGTACTTGCGTTATTGCTTTTCGTTCGGCCAGTTAGAGCGCCGGAGACACACCTCCCCTACCCTTTTCCTCTCCCCCTCCCTCACATTCCCCCTCCTCCCAAACACAGGCACAACGCACTTGCAACTCTCCTGGTATTGATAGTGTCTATGGACGGTGGTGATCACTTAACATCAAGTACCCACCTGTTCGTTTGCCTAATATAATATACAAAAAAAAACTACATAAAATTGTGGTGATTTTTATATATCGTGACTATGATTCTCATTAGATCCTTTATCACAACTAAATATTATTTATACCTAGTTTTCAGCGTTACACCAATTCACATACTCGCCTTCGGAAGGAAGGTGACAATTCTTCTAAAGATGTTGAATAACAATTATGTACCTGAATAAGTATTTTCGAAACTAAAGTTAACTCTATCAAAAGAAAGGTTAAAAATATTGTAAAAGGGAACTGAAAATATTTTTAAAATCAAATAGTCAGTCCTGAAATAAAACTATAAATGTAAAAATTCTACAAATACTTATTTAAGATATCCGCTTATTACGTCATTGTTACAATATATTTTCATAAATTTCTAGCCAGAAGACCGGTGAAATCGCTTGCATCCAAAGACTTGAATCAATATTGCAGTATCAGAGTATGCAGATATGCCTGGTCTTTTACATATATGTCAAAGAAAAGACAGAATTACTTTAAAATATCAAGGCCAATATTAACTGTTCGATACATTAAAATTAGTCGTCAAATAAATATTTCGTAAATAAGTTTCTCTTTACATTAATAAACATAACTAGTGTTATTACAAAAAAGTTAAATACGCATTGAATACTTGTTTTAAAAAGGTTTCGAATTAAATGCACCGCGGTCGCTGAATGTTCGCCATCTTGATCTTTTGTCTCGCTGTGGTTACGTTAGGTTAGACTTGCGATAAAATATAGCGCGAACTTACCTCGGGCGAGTGCGGTGCATTTAATTCGAAACCTTTTTAAAGCAAGTATTTAATAAGTATTTAACTTTTTTGTAATAATACCGGACAGGTCTAATTATGCTGCTTTGAACAAGTCATCGGCCTGGTACTAGAAACTGTATAATGCTTATATGAAAAAACCTTTTTAAAGCAAGTATTTAATAAGTATTTAACTTTTTTGTAATAATACCGGACAGGTCTAATTATGCTGCTTTGAACAAGTCATCGGCCTGGTACTAGAAACTGTATAATGCTTAAATGAAATCGAAAGAAGAAAAAACGTACCTGAATTGTTAAAAATAATTGAGAAGAGATGCAACTAACTTAGTAGTAAAGTGTATATACGGAACATCACGTCGCCCAACGTAGGTTCGAATCCGGTAATGAGTCACAATTGTCGATGACGAAATACACCCTCTACGAATAATTTCTCAACCCGATGTTGACTGCTTCGAAACGAATGAGCGTAATATTTCCTTGACGTTGCAGATAACTATCACCATTTCCTTTCATCATGTTTTTATTAAACCCTAACCCTACTCTGTCCGTTTGACCTGCTAGATTAATCTCGATTGTTTCAGATCTCTTCTACGCTTATTCACGTTTTAAATTTAATAGTAAAGACTGAATTTAAAAGAAATAAAAACGTTATCTAATTAATAATATTTGTAAATTTGCATATCATTTTTTATGTCACTTTATTCAGTAGCTTGACATAAACTATCTGAAAACAATTCTTTACGGGTACAATATCCATACATAACAAAACAATAGGCCACACGGGGAGTGTTCCCTGTTTGATTGATTATATACAGTGATGTTAATGCCACAACGTGTATAAACAAATTCCATGCATTTTTTTTTAGTCATACTTTTTATTACTAGTCATCTTCTTCCGGACTACATTTTTAACTTTAAAAGTTAAGATGTACATTATAACCAATAAAACTAATACATTATACAACGCTGAATAATAACATTTGTAGTTATACAAAACTGTGACTTTCTCTGTGACTGTGACTGAACCTAATTTAGAGAAAAGGAGTGGAAATGTATTAGAGGGAAAGAATAAGATGGTTACCTTTTTTTTCGAACTGACTACGCTATTGACCTTGCAGTGTCTTAACAGCTTCACCGGACTACAAGATGGCTACCAAAAGATTAAAGTGTGTATGATATGAGCGACTAAATATGAAATCTGTACAAATAAAAGATTATTGATATTTTTGTAATCGAAACACAGACATTTAATGTTAAAACATCGCCATTTTACCTTTAATTATATACAACAATCTGAAATGCTTAAACAATTTTTATAAATAAAAAATATATCCATTCTCTCTGCAGGTATTTAGAATTTTGTGACGTAGTTCTTAGTTATTTGGCTAGATGTCGTTATAAATATATATTTATCAGTTCAAGTAATGTAATTAATGTTTCACTTGAATATTCGAAAATGTTAATATAACGTTCAAACATATTACATTTTTAAACCATTTTTTATTTTGATATTTAATGAACAATTATGTTTATGGACCAACATTGGCAACAATTGACAATGGCAAAAAAAAAACCGTTACATAAAAATGGCAACATAACAAGCAAACGATAATCTTCAAGAACTTCGTTTTTAACCGGAACGAACAATTGTAAGGCTAAAAGAGCCCATCAGACTTCGTAACTATATAATAATAATCATAAATACAGTGGTACAACAAAATAATCCCAAGGAGGGTTGATGTCAGGCAGGCGGCCGATCATAAAA
>MU161844.1:3686-32572 GCA_015888305.1 Antheraea pernyi
GGTATTTTAATTAATTTTTAAATACTTCTATTCCCTTCACCTATATAAATAATCCCCCGAATCACATTCCCCGGCTAATTTGTCTTGTTTAAAGTAAACAAGCCACATCAAACGATCGTTTTAATACGAACGGGGACACGGCTGATTTCATTGACAAAATCCATTAATGCCGGCGTCGTATCGCCGACAATTAGTAAACAAATGAGCCGAATGACAGATCGGGATAGTTGGCACGGTGACAAGCGGGCCGGTGGTACGGGACGTGTTAAGGGGCATGTTGTATATTATAAATTAATGTTTTTTTAATGTTATATATCTGTTTTATGGCGTTATTCTATTAGTTTTTACGTTTATAATAATTTCTTTGAAGCTCATAATGTATTTATGAAAACATATAGTTATTAAAATAAATTTTGCATTTCGATATTTTATCTGAAAATTTTGAACAGCTCGTGGCAGTGATATTAAATCTTATTATTGGATTATTGACTTACCGGCTCCGCAGAGAAGGTTGAATATTATATGATGAGCTTATGATGTCAGTTCTGTATGATGGTGAATATCTATAAGTATAAGGTTAAAAAAAATTCATTACCTATTATTATTGTTAGTTTGAAATGAATTTATCCTTTACTTGACTAGGTACTACAGTCTTTTTCAGCTGTTAAAGTGAATAGTTAGCCGGAAAAATATTGGCATCGTATAATAAATTTGACGTTAAAAGATTTGATAAGACATTTTCTTGTTGTTATCGCACGATCATATAATTTTTAGATTGAAATAAATAAGGTAAGGTACATTACATAAGCATATTATACGTATAAATAGCAGCTTTAAGTATGACTATATTAAATTGAAAGTGAATCTACGTTTGTAACTTGTGTTATTTGCAACTTTGTTCACTTAAAATACTTTTAATATTCCACGAATAATAAATTATAATCTTATCAATACTGCTTAGCTCTTATGAAAAATCTTAATTACTTAAATTAAAAAATTAGTTAACCGATCCGTGTCAAATTTTAATTACACGTTGTTAAAGCCACACAAAAACACATTGGATACCTTCATCTTGTAAAATTGTTGTTTCCGAGAAATTCGTCAAATCTATGTAAACGTAAACAAAACCGCCGGTAAGAGCTAGTTCGATTATAAAGGAAAATATGATATTAAATGTTTAAGCCAGATAAAACTATATTACGTATATGATAAAAGTTACGTAGTAAATTCGATGGTGGTTGAAAATCGTCCCCTTAATTTTATAAGAGTAACGGCACGATGGTCGGGTGGTGACAGCACCGGCACAGAAACATGTGTCGCGCAGTAAAAACATCACGATAAATCCACTCGTCCGCCGTTTACACACGTCTATTTTCGATTAATGACAAAGTCTGGAACAGAAGACATTCTCGCGTTTAACTGTTAACTGCCTTTACGAATAACATCAACGGGTCGATTTAAATACTGATTCATTTATGTCTATGTTTTATTGTTGAAGATTAATGATTGTGGCGTCTTATTCTGTCGATAACGTAAGAGAGTAAAGTTAACAGCGTTCGGGACCTGACGTAAACTATTAACTCACCAGACTTTATATTCAACTAGCCTCTGCACGCGACTTCGTTAGCGTGGAATAGTTACTTTGGGCTAAGCTAAGCTAAGCGGATCATGAGAAAAAAAACAGATTTTGAAATATTCTTCATTGGTGCTCCGCTTCTATTAATCTTAGTGGAATCATATATAGCCTATAACCTATCTCGACAAATGAGCTATATAACACTGAAAGAATTTTTAAAATCGGACCAGTAGTTCCTGAGATTACCCCCTACAACGTCACGAACTCACAAACTTTACCCTTTTATAATATTAATTAATGCAAAAATATAGAAAGTATAGATGGCGAAAGGTGTCAATAATTATAAAATAGGCTATATCGTTCCTACAACTCGATGGCTGGCCGCCTGTTCTATTCCTCCTTCGATATCAGATGCTTCAAGTTACTGTCATAAAAATTTCAATATTTTGTACTAAAAAAAATTATAATATTCATTACATTCAAGTTTCTGTATCATTCAACTTGATTAAATAACTTACTCAATACAAAATGTGGTATAAAAGCTTCTCACAAAATTTTCTAAATATATACCCATCATAAAATGCTACCTTGAATCAATCAAATTTTACTGTATCAAATATAGCTACTACTTAAAAGTATCGAATTACAGCAATTCCCATTAATTCTTTCCAACCGCATTGTAACTTCAACTTTAATACGATAACCATAAATATCAATGTAATATAACACGGTCGCTCGGGAGCGTATTTTTTATTACAAAATACGTCAGATTTTGTCTCTTATCTGTCACAGTTTGGAACCAAATTAGTCGCATTAATTTCCATTCGGCCGTAATCGTGTGTAAAATTCTTTAATAGTTGTAAATGTCAAACGGTACTGACTATAAATTAAAATTATTTAATTTAATTAAATGTTTGTTTATGTTACTGTTCTGATTTATTGCTTGTTTTGCGTGTAGGTGTGAAATGTTCTCCGTTGAAAATCATTCTGAAATCTCAATTATATATCGTGAATTTCTTTGAATATCAGGATATAGGTGTTATATTGTCATTATTACGTTGTTAAAAATGTAACCTAATTACAAACGTGAACTTCGATAATTATACAACGGAATTAACGTATTTTTTAAATAAAATCGAAATCATTATGATTTGCGTTTTAGTCTATTACTTTTAGACAACGCATAACTTAGATCGAAGGATCTAGAATGATGATATTTATATATAAATTATTTTTGTTATTTAGGTGAGTATTAACAAGATATGTTATAAGAACTTTCCATAAAAATATTCAGTCACGTAAATAAGTGTATAATTGTATACTTTTAATTATATTATTCAATAGCTTTAATTGTATATTTATCTTTATAAACGTACTAGCTTCTACCTTTGGCTTCGTCTGTGTGGAATAGTTACTTTGGGCTAATGCTAACATGCAGTGGAAGCTCTCAAAACCTCGATTTTAAAACATTCTTCATTGGGGCTCCGCTTCGATTAGTCTTAGCGTGATTATATATAGTTTATAGCCTTTCTCGATAAATTGAGCTATATGACACTGAAAGAATTTTTCAAATCGGATCCGTAGTTCCTGAGATTAGCGCGTTCAAACAAACAAACTCTTCAGCTTTATTATATCAGTATATATAGTATAGATAAATTATCTTGTTAATTTTATAAGTAACTAGCTTTCGCTTGCGGTGTCGCTCGCGTTAATGTACTTTTGATATGTCCCTCGAGTAAAATAAATTTTGACTCGTTGAATGATATCTTACCTCATACCCTTTGTATACCGTGATAACGTGAATGCAAATTTCGTAACGATCAGTTAAGTATTTAGGATGTAAGCGTAACAGACAATTATTCACATTGATCATATAATAAAGATAAATATGTATAACTATAGTATGGAGTTCTTCAAGGAGAAAATAAATAGGTTATTTAAGAGTCGGCAACACGCATTTAACACCTGTAACGCTGCAAGCGTCCATAGGCTGCGGTGACTGCTTAACATCAGGCGGCCCGCATGCACGTTTGCTAATATCGCGTCGTCGTATAAAAAAATTAAAAATATTAGTGAACATTGTTTTTATTATTTGAAGTTTATAGAAATCTGTACATATATCAGAATGTTTGTTTGAAAATATATTGGAAAATGATAAATTCCAGCATTGCATGCCTGATTTTATGCTAAACACTTTACCTTAACTCGCCTTGAGATGGTGCTGTAGCCTATAAATCATATATACATATAGACGTATGAAATAACTATGTGTATATAGTAGTTGTCACCCACGACTTCAACCATTAGGAATTTAGCAAAAAAATTGTTTGTTCAGTGTAAAGGTTTTGAACACTAATTTTTTACTATATTTAGGAACCCCATTTTATTGTCTTAAATAAACATAACCTACGTTATTCCCTATAACATCAGCTATATTTTGCAGTCAGAAAATTTCTGTCAAAATCGGTGTAATTGTTTCGGAGATTAGTCGTAATAAACTGAAAATTTCATTTTGAAAATTGGTTTTATCTTGTTACTAGAATCGTGTATAATGTCATAATTGTATTGTAAAAAAAATCGTTATAACATCACAATTAAATAAATAATAAAATTGCAAATGAATAAAAAAGTATAAGCGTTTTAGAAAAACAAGATCATTTGTAATCACTTATTAAAAAAACACCTCTTTGATAATCTTTATTTTATAACATACTAGCTGTCCCGGAGGACGTTGATAATAAATTTCATAATAAAAAAACCCAAAATTCAACCGCAGCGCCACCTACCGGGTACAATTGTCCAATCATTCTCGGATCCACTCGAACACGCACACAAAATTTCATCAAAATCGGTCCAACCGTTTAGGGGGAGTTCAGTGACATACACACGTACAGAAGAAATGTATATATAAAGATTAGCAAATAGTAGGGGTAATTCCGTGAAATTCACACACGATCTAATAACAAACAGCACTTTCTTTGTTGCACATTTTACCGTGCAACTGATTATTTTACACACTCGGCTTCATTAATGACTTCTATCCAATTAATTATGTTACGCAAAGACTTCCGTTTATGTCACGGATGTAGATACACCGTCACGGATTTATGGTGACGCGAAAAATTCATCAACTTTTTTTTACATAAATAAAACTTCGATTCCGTTTTCACAATAGCTACCTACGTGTTATAAGGGTTTAATGTAATCACATTTTTTTATTAAATTGAATTTAGGCCCTGAGAAGGTGCTTATGAACTTCGAAATCACCACCGGTATGGAAAACAACCCAGTCATCGTTCAGAATAAGTATAACAATGTCATTACAACTCACCCTTTTACCGATTTTTAGTTAGTTCTGTTTATATGTGTTATTACTGCTTACCACAGATGAAAAAATAAAAGTATATTAAATCAAGATTATATTTTGAAAAGTCCTATGTCTGCCCGTAAAGGTCAGATCAAAATCGATTCAGCAGCTTCTAAAATTTAACCGGACAAAGACATATGCATTTTATTTATATGTTAGATTATATGTAGATATAGGTTTGATTTATTTTATTCGATTGGGTATCGCAACATTTTAAGCTCAGAAAGAGGACGAAGTTTTTAGAAAAACTGTTGGTTTTAGGAGACCAGATAAGCAACAATAACATATCATAGTTGCATTGGTCGGGTTAGTAAGTTTTCCACCGTCGAACAATCAGACACCGGTAGTACGGTATCGATCGAGCAAGCTATATCAAATTATCTACTTAAATTATATTTGATTGTGCTCGCGACTCCGTCCGCGTGAAATATCTACTTTGGGCTAAAGCTAAAATAACCCCGATTTTGAAACGTCTTCATTCGTGCTCAGCTATTGGTCTTAGCGTGGTGATACATAGCATATATCCTTCCTCGGTAAATGATCTACATAACACTGAAAGAATTTTTCAAATCGGACTTTTAGTTCTTGAGATTACCCCCTATAAACTCACAAACTTTAACTCTTTATAATATTAATAAGTCAGATACCAACCCCTTCGATTTCAATAGTACTTCGCTCTTCAAATAATCAGCGCGAAGCAAATAGCCGTGAGTATAACGCGGCCCACCCGCGCGAGGCCACTGCAGATTGTTTACATTAATTTTTACATCAGCCGCGACACAAACCAGAACAAGAGCCCCCGACGACTAATTATAGACAACTTTACCACGTGGGGTCGTTGACGTCTGCCCCCCCACCACATTTGACACATCGTCGAATGAAGATATCATTGTAATTAGGGCATTAGTATATGAATCTAAACGGAGCCCTAAAACTTGGTACAGGGTTTTGAAGAATATTTTCAATTATTCGGTTTTAATATTTTTACCGCGAGAATGTATTTGAAATATACAAAAGTCTCCATAAAGCATTATAAAATTGTATACAGTCAAAATCTGTTAAAACGACATCAAAAGGGCTTATTTAGTTGTAAAAACCGATAGTCTTAATAACCGGTGATGTTATCGAGGTACGATATTCAGCCGGGACCTTTGTTCCGGGTCAATATTACCGGTATTTTGTTCTAAATGATGTCGCAATAAACGATTTTGACTGTATTGTGATCCATCTAATATTTATTTAAGTAGGTGTTCAAAAAAATTAATCAAAGACGGACATAGTTCTTGACAATAACTGGCTTTAATGTCGAGCCTACACTCTCTATATATGTATATTCTCATTCAACAGTCAACAAATCTTTAATACATAACTATTCCGCTCATTATTATTTATAGCTGTTATGATTATCACAATGACAATGGTTGATCAGTGTTATCGCATATGTGATCGAACAGTCAATAGGCAATAACTAACAGGTGTGAAAAGGAGAACGCGTCACATTGCTCACACTCAAAGTCACGATATTAAATTGAAAATTGAAAATATTAAATTGGAAATTGAAAATTGAAAACCGACGTGAATTTCGACATTGTTGCGTTTCGTTCGGTCAGTGAGAGCGCCGGAGGCCCACTTCCCTTCCCCCTCCCGCCCCTCTCCTAGTCCCCTCCCCCAAACACAGTTGCATTAGCTACTACCCTGGTGTTGCTATGTGCCTATCTATCGACGGCGGCGATCACTTAACATCAGGTGACCCAGCTGTTCGTTTGCCTCCTATGATATAAAAAAAATATTCAAGAAAGTACTTCGTACTGCCATCTATATATGCAATCTAAATGTGGGTGTTTGTCCAGAGATGTGCATTTATGCTCATTTGCATTACGTGAACATCTCCCAGTTTTGTGAAATTTAGTACCTAAGTAATATATTAGTAAAGCCATTTCGGGTAATTAAATACCATGTTATCTTTGTGTATCCTGAGCCAACGACTGTACTATAAACACACTATTCTTAGTTGTTTTAATGTAATTAATATTTATGCAAGATATTAAATCGATCAAACGTAAAGCTTTACAACAAATTTATCGTGATCTACGGAAAGTGCTGCGAAGATTCTCTTTGATATTATTTATTCTTCGTATGCTTTGAAAGAATGGAATCATTATTGCTGTCAAATAAATTCATGTATTTTAGCGTTATTGTAAACAATGTTACACTCTTTTATATCGTTTATTTCTGGATTCACTCCTACTGGTGGCGTTCTACAGTTTATAATATCAATCTATTATAATTTTACATACTTCATATATATTTCGAAACAAAAATATGTGTTCAATAGATTTATTACGCACGTTAAACCTAAATATAACGTTTTGAAGTGATGATAGCTTAGTTGTAAGCATGTCGATGGACGTAGGTTCGAATCCTAGCAACTGAATCGGAGTATCCGGGGAAGGATAACATTGTAATGAATTCATAGAATGGTGGTAGGGCCTTTTTTTGAGTCTGCTTGGCTAGCTACCACGCTCACGTTGAGAATCTGTCACCAAGCACCTGTTGGTCTGTTCCGCCAACTGTACCAAGTGAGGTAAGACCACGTAATCATGTAGCATCAGAAGAAGTGGTCAAACGCCTACGTACCTACCTACATACAAACCCTACATGGTGTTATAAAGGACACAATAACAAAATCTTACATCACTGCGACAACATTACACATATCACCTCCACACACGTGCACGCATACACGCTTACACATGCAAGTGGAAGGGTTTTATTTTTTTCCCTTATCAAACTGAAATCGTTTAGAAAATTATCCGATACGAAATATATATAAGAGTTGTTGAGGTATGTATGCTTGGTACACATATATGTTTCAACAACTCATATATGTATGAATAGCTAGCCCCACCACAACAGCCCAAGCCGAGGTGTGCCGTGCACCCTTGAGCTAGTTGTCAAATAAAATCGGCTGAGTGCCTTAAGCGCTCGCCTTAGTAGTCCGGTGAAGCTGTTAAGACCTTGTTAGGTCAAATTTTGAAATAATAATATTAATAAAAATAGTAAACAGAGAAAACGCTCAAACCAAACTATACTTTAAGTTAAAAGGTATTCCAGAATACTTACGATATTGTGTAGATACCTTTAGTAAGAAAATCTTTAATAATTAATAATCTTGTATGTTTAAAAATAACGAAATATATGTTTTTGTTATCAAAAAGTATTACTGAATACCAGTTCAAACAGCCGAGATAACAAATGAGCCAGGCAAGTTGCCAGAATTAATCAAAAAAAAAATTTCATAACACCAAGTACATATAATGTTTGTTGAATGCAAAATGATTCCAAATGTCATAACTAGGACACCGGAGAAGACGATTTATGGCCGATCTCAAAATGTTAATTGCAGTAAAATATCACTCTCACTGTTTAACCAGTTATTCCGCAAAACATGATCACGACTCCAGCTTACGACGAGTATCTAAAAATCACGACACTCATAATAAACTCATGAAATATTCGCCGTCAGAGACCCGATAAATAACCTAACCAGTTCACTATAAGCTACCTTTCCCCGCGTATTATCGATGCCCCTACACTGTGAATAAATTTAAGCCGACAGTCTGTAAAATTGTATTCTTATTTACGTAAAAACATGAAATATTAAATGTAAAAGATACAAATCGATCCGTTAATATAAATAAAAGCTTCTTCCTGAAGACAGATATAGGATGAACTACATCACCGGATTGTTACGTATTACAGATTTCACCAGAATATTTCTTAATTGTACAAATTTCTTCAAAAAGGCTTATTAAATTTTCTAATAATTATTTAGCTTTTGTTGCTTGCCTAATATATATCCAATATTAGAGCAAATATAACTGATTAAGAGACATTCAGAGTTCATTTAAACAATATTTATGAATTCTAAACTAATTAATTACAAAAATTATTACTAAAACATTTGTTGTGACTTTTATGGTTGCATATTAATCTATAGTCTTCACTCTATAAAAACAAACTCACGACTATATTAAATAGAATAAAGGGTAACAAATTGATGTACCTACTAGTACATCTATCATATCATTTGATTTTGAATTCCATGGATATTCTCATATACTAGTCATCCGACCAAATTATCATTTTCTAATAGCATTTCACTAAACTATGACGATGCGAATACTGCAGAACTGAATATTCATAAATATATAAAAACAAATAGTAAAAATAAAATTAAGTATATCATATTCTTTATCCCTGAAATCTTTGCCCGAATTTTCGGCCTTGGTTTTTGGTACAACTTTACATAATAACGAATACAACTACTCTACCCAGAATGTTACAATCACGAACATGTACTAACAAGCAGTGAAAATAATCGCTAATGGTAAAAACATAACAGAAAACATTGATGTCCGAAATTTCGGCTTCCCAATTCGTAGTAAGCCTTCAGAAGCCTTAAATACGATTTTAGCGGGCAAAGTAACTACGGGTCATTATGAAACGGTGGGTGGACCATTAGAAGAGATGGCCCGTGAAAAATGGAAGACGTGAAATAATGTCTGATGCCACGCAAGGGTGACGAAACTTAGCCGTTAGATAGGGTATAATCATTTCTGCTTTACATTACACAATATTTCCCAATAGTGAACTTCCACTGTTGCGGTATATCTGTGTTATAATACATGAGTGCTATTATTAATTTGTTAATGATTGTTATCAATTGATTCGGTGCCTTACGACACTATCCGGTCACATTTGAGATAATGGAACTTACTTCATACTGTGTTAACAACAGGTTGTGTATAAATTTACCCTTCTTTATTTTACACAATTCTTTTATACCCAAAAATGGATTAAAATGACTTTAAAATGATTTTTCGCCAAAACCGATCAACCGGTGATCTTCTAACTTACGTACTGCACCGCTGGGGAGAGGCAATTTATAAGCACAGCGAAGCCTTGGTGATCAGTCTCGACATTGCCAAGGCCTTTGATAGGGTCTGGCACCGTGGTCTTCTTTCGAAGCTTCCGGCGTACGGACTCTCTGACAATCTATGCAAATGGATCTCTGGCTTTCTACATGAGCGCAGAATTCGTGTCCTTGGCAAAGGATGTGATTCGCAGCTCATGTCAGTAAATGCTGGAGCTCCTCAAGGCTCTGTACTTTCGCCTACTCTGTTTCTTCTGCATATCAATGATATGTTGCCTTTAGGCCATATTCATTGCTATGCAGACGATACCACCATCCATGTGTCCTATTACAGTAAGCCTTCTTGCGGTCAGGGAGACACTGAAAAGAGACGGCAGGAACTAGTCATTGAGCTCGACCAGTCTTTGCTTCGCATATCAACATGGGGAGCAAGTAATCTGGTTGAGTTTAATGCCAACAAAACACAGGTATGCGCGTTTACCTGCAAGAGATCCTCATTTATCCCCCCCTTCCAGCTCTTTAGAACGTCTCGCTCGCAATGCGAGACAGGCTCAATATCTTAGGCATAGATATTCGCAGCGACCTCAATCCCAGGGATTATATACAGAGCGTGATCTCCACTGCATCTCGGAGACTCGGAATCCTGAACAGGGTGCGACGGTTTTTCACGCCTGAACAGCTATGTCTCCTTTATAAGGCACAAGTTCGGCCTTGCGTGGAATACTGCTCGCACCTCGGGGACGGTTCGGTAAAGTACCTCTTGGATACCCTGGACAGGTTGCAGAGACGGACTGTCCGTATTGTTAATGATGCAGATATTACAGAGTTCATAGAGCCGCTTCAGTTGCGCAGAGACATTGCCTCACTGAGCGTGTTCTACCGTCTGTATCATGGCGAGTCTTCTGAAGAGTTATTCAACTTGATCCCTTCCTCTCCTTTTCATAACCGCACCACACGTGCTGGTCTTCGGAGCCACAGTTTTACTGTAAATCCTATTTGTGCACGAACTAAAAAGTTCGCAACATCTTATCTTTGCCGTACCGTGAAGCTGTGAAACAATCTCCCGGCCAGTGTCCAATCTCCTCTTTCCTATGACATGGGGTCCTTCAAGCGCAACGTGAAGAGATACTTACGCAGGCCGGCATGACAGCGCCGACCGGCGATGGATGGTGTGTCTCTCGGTGGTCGCCATTGTTTTTGGATTGTACTGTGCTTACCATCAGGCACAGTACAGTCACTTTACCGAGCGACAATAAAAAAAAAACTTAAGGAACACAGTTGTTTGTGGATAAAGAGCTA
This sequence comes from Antheraea pernyi, assembly GCA_015888305.1. Classification (NCBI taxonomy): domain Eukaryota; kingdom Metazoa; phylum Arthropoda; class Insecta; order Lepidoptera; family Saturniidae; genus Antheraea; species Antheraea pernyi. Next base: position 14,865 of record MU161844.1, read on the forward strand.
GATTTAGGGGAGGGTAACAAGGCTCTCTATATAAAAGACCCACATATGATATACATAATTAAAATACTCGACAACAGGAGAACGTATATGTGTCACAAGAACGAAACTAACTAATAAAAACATGGCCTCAATGTAAAAATTGAATTACACCAATAGATTATCGAAGGAGCCGGCCAAATCATCATACGCATTTGAAACAAACATTTTTTTTTAATAGTCCATAATACAATTTCACAATTTCAATTTCAGGCAGGCGGCCGATCGTAAAATTAAGCCAAATCATATACCACAACATGAGAAACATGTTGTACCGACCCTACTTATGTGGGATAAGGGTAAGAAGAAGAAGAAGTCCATAATACAATTTGAAAAAAAATATGACTTAATAATAACAATTCAAAAATTTGCAGTGGGGTTAAGTGGAAATGTAAGTTAATATGTTGTGCGACCTTATTTATTATTGTTAATAGTAATTTTACTTCATACATATTTGGATATATTGTTAATGAAACGACGTTTCACGTGTTATGTTATGAAAAATAAATGAATTTAAATTTAGTAAAGAAAATATTACAAGCATACATATTTTTTCCACGCTGATAAAGTCGCGGGCACAGGTAGTAGTAACAAATACGACCACACTTCGTACACGATTGAGATAATGAAGATATCTTTATTCCTATGATTTTATTACCTTCATTCATTATTAGATGGTACTATAAAATAAATGAAGATTAGTGTATAACTGTTTATTAAATTAAAACAAAAATGTTGAACAATGTTTTTTTATTTCTTCAACGACCTGTGACAGCCGACAATAGATGACGTCAGCGTAAAATCCGTATAGTTGTAAAAAACACAATAATAAAGCGCTGTAGAGTTAAATGCGTTGAATTAGTCGCCAGTCTCACACTGGAGGAAACGCGGCGAATTATACAGATATCGATCTAACTCGCAAGCGTGAAGGAGTACGTAGTTATTTATTTCATTTTATTACTTTAGATAATAAATACCTAAGTCATGTACATTAAAGGATCTTAATTAACCTTCGTAGAGAATATTTCTTAAAACATTTTTAGATAAATATTATTTGATCTTATAAAAAAAAAGTGAATGACTGGCGACGTAAGTGAAAAATCAAAACCTTGGAATAACTGTGTTATCTTTTGAATTTCTGAATTGATTATAGTATCAACTATTTAAATTTCATAATTTGTATATTGCAATTATAAACTTTAGTCTGGTTTTCAGAACAATAATTATATACATGTTTATATAGTTTGTTGATAGGCTACACTATCTATAGGCTAAACATTTGATAGGCTATCTCAATACAAAATATAGTTAGATGTACTACGCATCGCTAGTCTCACGCAAGCCGCACATGCGCAATACGACCGGTCAGGTTAACTAGCATGCCATGACGCGAAATTATAAATTTATCTCCTGCCAAAAATTCCTCTCAACGCGCCTAAAGAAGTTTTCACTTCAAAAATAGAAACTAAGTTATATTTAGAAATGGGCCGTTGTGATATAATAATACCTTTGATTTGTGATATGACCAATTTTTATGAATACTAATGTTTGCAAATTACACCCCTTTCTGTGCATCCGCCAAAAGGACTCCACTTTGACAGATAACAGATTACTTAAACTAGATCGAGTTTATTGCCTGTTCTTTTCTGTGACTAGGTTGTTTTCCGACCCGGTGGTGAAGTTTTGAAGTTCATAGGCACCTTCTCAAGGCCTAAACTAAATAGAGTTTTTGATTTTGGACTTTAAAATCCCTTTAAAGTCCCTTTTGAATGTGTCATCCTTCATCGGTACTGTTTCCAATCCGAATTTCAAAGTGGTAAGTAGCCTGGTACAGCATATCGCTGTGTTCTGATGGTCACACTCAAAAGCCGAGCTTTATGTGTCAGAAATATAAATTATATCGACACAATGTCACATGTCATTGTACAAAGACAATCAAAGAAAAAAAACACAACTGCCAACATAGTCAATCATTACTACAAGACGTCACAGTTATACATTAGATTGCTTGCTATCAGCTGACCGCGTACATTTGTGTAAAAGATGACATGCACGGAACACTATTTTTTTTTCTAAAATAAAGTTAGCCAATTTACTCCTCATACCGTCACCTATTTGCCGATAAAAGTCCCATCAAAATCGGTGAACCATTTCAAATATTAGTCTGGACAAACAGATAGACAGACAAATATAAAAAATGTAGTAGTCATAAGGACTGCCGACAGAAGTGAAAACTGAAAACATTAGAAAAACTGTATACATTTTTTTTTAATTTTAAATTTATTATAGTCTGAATTATTTAAATTTCATCATTTGTAAATTTAAATCGTTTAAGTTACTCTAGTTTTCACATCTATTGGCGCTCGGAGTGATAAATATATTTGTTTTATTTAGTTTATCAATTAATCAATGACGGGCTGCACAAGTTCAATACAAAATATCAATATTACATGTTCACAGGCCGCTATACTACGCGTCGCTAGTCTAACGCAAGCGCAATACGTCACAATCATGTCGAGGTTATCGGTGACGCAAACCCATAAGTTTTTCTCTTACCAAAAACCGCTCAACGCAGCTAAAGATGTTCACTTCAAAAATCGTTTTTGATTACAAGTACCGTATAGACTTTCTCATCCATTTAATAAAAAAGCTATTATTTTGACACTACATACAGACACTTCAATTTTGTTTATTTGTATAGATGTCACTCACGCAATTAAGGCAAACAGAATATCGTGCCAAAGAAATAGAACATAATTACATTCACTACAAAAAACATTTAACCGCAAGAAGTAAAACATGTTTTTTTAAACGTTTTATAGATGGTTTTTTTTTATAAAGTCATTATTGTCATTATAAACCCACTATTGACGATGAGAGATTAATTATTACACTTAACTTAATTTTTAAAATCTATACTATCTTCTATACATATTAAGAATACATAATAAGAATGTAAATCTAAAGTGTCTGTAAATTTAGATCTTGGTGAAAAAAATTGTTGCATATGTCTAAGAATAAGTAATAAAACACATTTCAATCATTTTTAGAAATATCTGTCTGTCTATCTGTCTGTTTGTATGTTCATACAAACGTGTTCACGCATCACTGCTAAAATACCGGGATCACAATAAAACCTCATATACAAAAATCATAAAATATATCCTCGGGAGTAACTTAGTCTTTCTTTCATTAAAATCGGTCCACTCTCAAATGGTGGTAGAGCCATGGTTTCAGCATGAATGGGACGGCTCGCCCGGTGTAGTACCACCCTCTCAAAGAAAACCGACGTGAAGTAACAGTGCTTGCATTGTTGCGTTTCGTTCGGTCAGTGAAAGCACCGGAGGCCCACCTCCCCTCCTCTTTCCTTTCCCTCTCCCTCCCCTAACCCTTCCCCCCAAAGGGTGGCAACGCACTTGCGACTCCTCTGGTGTTGTTAGTCTCCATGGACGGTAGTGATCACTTAAAATCAGGTGACCCAACTGTTCGTTTGCCACATATGACATAAAAAAAAATTAAATCTAAAGTGTCTGTACATTTAGATTATAGTGAAAAAATTTGCAGGTGTCTAAGAATAAGTAATAGAATACATTTCAATCATTATTAGCAATGTCTGCCTGTCTGTCTGTTTGTATGAACACGCATAACTGCTAAAGTACTGGGTTCACAATAAACCCTCATATACGAAAATCATAAAGTATATCCTCAGGAGTAAGTTAGTCTTTTGTTTCATTAAAATCGGTCCAATCTCAAAGTTATTATAATTTTAATAGCGCCGCGGCTTATTGTGAGAGAAAAGTTGATAACCAAATGGACTAAATACGTTCAGATGACTTTATTAGTCATTGATTTGTACATCAGTTTCCACGTGGACGAAGGCGCGGGCTCTGCTAGTATACTATATAATATTACAAAGCCGTTTGTTTGGTTGAACGCTATGATCTCAGGAACTACCAGTCCGATTTGAGAAAAGCCTTCGGTTTTAAATAGCTCATTTATCGAGGAAGGCTATAGTCTATATATCATCACGCTAAGGCCAATAGGAGCGGAGCAACAATGAAGAATGTTTCAAATTCGGGTTTATTTTTCTCCTTCTGAGAGCTTCCGCTCCGTGTTTGCGTTAACCCAAAGTGACTATTCCACGCGGGCGAAGTAGTGGGGAGATGCTAGTGTAATTATATATTACAAATATCCGTCATACAAATTAACATACGATACGCATTAACAATGTCCCATTCATAACAAAACTCGCGCATCCGGTGGCCACACGCGCTCGTCATTTTACGGGACACTTGGCCCCGTTTTATTTGGAATTCGTGTAATTCAGTAGAACGACGGTCCGCCCCACCCGGTTGTTGTGTCACAAAATGACTTTACTCAGAATAATGACATGGTACAGTCTTTGCCAAACTTTTTGACTGCTCTGAATATATCATACGTTTAAGTATAAATACATATTGAATGAAATTTATAGCATCGAGACTATATACCAAGTGAAAGGTTAAATAATCGTGGTATTCTAGGATATAAAATACCTCACGGTCACACTTAACATTTAAAATAATAATATCAAAAGAAATATAAATAAATAACAAAGAGAACTTAAGTTAAAGTTTGTTCTAAGACTTCCAAATGTATAAACACAATCGTAATAAACCTAGGTGCAATGACCGGGTGCAAAAAACTGTAAGGGGCGACCCAGAGTTAATAATCTTCGATAATAAAACGGAGAATAAACCATTTTGTTTGGTCATGCCGTTCACACGATCACTTTCCAGCGAAAATGAAACTACCCGAAGGTCATTGACACTGTGCTTTAACATTAAAGCGTAGAGGATTGCGTATAATTTATGTATTTTTCTAGATAATTAGGTCAAATATTAAACACATATTTTTTAATTGATTAAGGACGAGAATCGAGTTCAGAATGGAGAATAACCATAGATATTGCTACTGTCTAAACTTTCAGCCTATATATATATTATATTTTAACTTTGTTTTGTATTAAACTATTCACGATGTCATGCGCAAGCCAGAACTTAGGACTATATTCAGGGATGCTATTATGTTTTTGTTTCCTATTTATTTGAGTTGGAAAATAAATTCAAAGGCTAACTGTACCCGTTGTACTCCACATACGTTTCTAATTATTTTCGTTTCGTCGTACTATTTCTTTTAGATTTATATAATCCTACATTTACATAATTCCTAAAATATTACTGACAATTATGATAGGCTATTTAATGTAATTTAATTAATTAAGTTACATATTTTTTGTAATTATTTATACATATTATACCATTAATACTATTCGTATTTGATACTTCTCGTAAATAAAATATCCTCAAAATAGATTGAGAATAAAAAAAAGTCAAGACATAAGGACTGCAGATAGAAGTGACTAAAAACAATGGAATAACAATGGAATGAATGGTGGTAGAGCCACGCTGAAACTATTATTGGTTTCAGCATGAATGGGTCGGCTCACCCGGGGTAGTACCACCCTCTCATAGAAAACCGACGTGAAGTAACAGTGCTTGCATTGTTGCGTTTCGTTCGGTCAGTGAGAGCGCCGGAGACCCATCTCCCCTCCCCTCTCCTCTCTCCTCTCCCTTTCCCTCCATTAACCCTTCCCTCCGAAAGATGGCAACGCACTTGCGACTCCTCTGGGGTTGTTAGTGTGTATGGATGGTGGTGATCACTTAACAGCAGGTGACCCACCTATTCGTTTGCCACCTATGACATAAAAAAAAAAAAAGAATAACTGTGTTGTCTTTTGAATTTTTAAATTTCATAATTTGTACACGTATTGAAATTATTACCATTAGTCCGGACTTCACATATATTGGCACTGCGAATTATAATTAATTATATAAATTTTATGAATTAATCAAACATATGGGCTGTACAACGTCAATACAAAATATAAATATTTAATGTACAAAGCCCTGCTATACCACGCGTCGCTGTGACTCAAACGGCGCAAGCGCAAAACGTCGGTCACGCGTACTATACATGATAGTATATGACGCGAAATCATAAATGTATATCCTGCCAAAAAAATACTACTCGACGCGCCTAAAGAAGTTTTCACTTAAAAAAAAATATTTCTGAAAGTATTGTGAACAATTACTCTATATCTGAGAAATTAGATATATTTCACTTCAATGTTCATTGAAACAGTTTAAGTCGATTTTGAATTAAATTTAAACAGACAAAAATTTATGGGGTGTATATATTTTGGGGTGTAAGCCAACCTCACCTGCACGTGGTGCACCCTGCTGAATAACGAACGAGGCAATGGCGAAAGCGGGGTGGTAAGGTTTTACAGCATGACTGGGTCGCAACCACCATGCATATGGTAAAAAAGCCTGTAATAGTGATTCGTTTCTGCGGGTCGCGTTTCGCGATCAGCCTGTGCATATCCAGCTTTTCGCAAGCCGGCATGACAGCGGCGACCGGCGATGGATAATGTGTCACTCGGTGGTCGCCATTGTTTTTGGATTGTACTGTGCTTACCATCAGGCACAGTGCAGTCATTGTGCCGTGATACAATAAAAAAAATGATTTAATATCATGTTCATAATTAGTGTTTCTCATAATCACTAATATCTATATAATATCTAACACTAAATAAAAAAAATGTAAAAAGAGAATTAAGGGTTTATTAATTTTGTTGTTGTGAATATGCTAAGATTGGAAGTATAATGGGACTGACATGTTCTTTGTAGACTTAAGACCTTTAATTAAATATATATATATATATATATATTGTATCAGTTTTGTATTTTATTGTATTATATTTTTGTATTTGTATGTATAATGAGTCATAAAATATGTACTTTATTATATCATGTAAATTTTTAAAAGTGTTCCTTGGTATGACCATTTAGCTCTAACAACATAGCAATTTATTGACTTAGGAAGATTTTTTTTCTCGAACTGTCTACGCTATTGACTGCCAAGGTCTTAACAGCTCCACAGGACTACTCACTTAGGAAGAGATACGATAATAAAGAAAGAGAAGAGATAAACTGTACGTCTTTTTAATTCTATCATGAAGCGCTTTAATCTGATATAAGCTTAGTTTTTACATGTGCCCTTTTATACGTAATAATAACTCAGTCATTTGTTAGTAACAAAAGATATATCAATTCGTAGATTTTTATTTTTACGTACGAGACAACTAATAACGTTACAATTTTGTAAGGGTTTAAGCTTAAGTACCGTTTTACTTTCCCCAGTTATTGTTCTTTTCTATTTATTTTTTATCACTTATTGAAACACAATTACTCTAACCCTAATTAAATACCTCGTAATACATACGACAAACTATTAGCAATAACAAGGCAGCAGGACATTACACAATTACGTTTTTTAATTAACCCGTAATAAGTAGTTAAAACGTACCGCGTTAAATAGTTGCAATCGTCCCATAATACTCGGAACTAGGCAACTGTCGCATTGTTGGTCGTATGAATTTAATAAAGGCGGCACTCTTTGAGAACGCGCGGAACAAACATGGCGGCTGCGGATCAAAGGAGCCGCGCGTGAGCCGTCCGCGGCGAAATGTCACCACGGTCGATCAATTAACGGTTATCCAGTATTTAATTCGTTATTGATATCGGCATAACACAGCGATCGGACAAGTCGGAATGACCGTAGCTTATTCGATTTTTGATCGAGTCCAAGTGTTGGGAGATTGGAATATTCAAAAGGCTATAGTTAGATAGGCGACTATAAAACATTTCAGTACCGTTATCTCTTCTAATTCAAATCCGACATCAGACTTTTCCAAAATGCTGTGTATACTTTATTAAGTATAGTTATTAGTCAAAGTATGATTTAGATTCAAGAATTTTAGTTGTATATAGAAGACATAAGGTACGATGGTACTAGCATATCTCTGATGATAAAGTCCCTTAATAAAATGAAAACAAAAAACGTCTTCTATTTTTCAATCGATTTTTTTATCAAGTAACCTATGACATAAAAAAAGAAAAAGAGATGACAAAAGTCCCTTAATAAAATGAAGACAAAAAACGTCTTCTATTTTTCAATCGATTTTCTTATCAAGTAGTTATTAACAAGATTAAGTCTTAAGTAAAATTTAGAAATATTATTGTCCTTGCCATCAACGAGTCGAAAGCCTTTATTTATGAGCTTCTTTATTCGTCATTTTGAACGATCCTTACGTCGCTAATGTACAATTATTGTACAAAAAATCATAAAGAATATTCAAATTTTAACTTTTTATTCAAACTGGTGGTGTAAGGGTGTCGAATAACATCATAAGACTTGAGACACCCAAGCCAACCTTACCTGCACGTGGTGCACCCTGCTGAATAACGAACGGGGCAATCGCGGAAGCGGGGTGGTAGGGTTTTACAGCCTGACTGGGTCGCGACCACCATACGGCGAAAAAGCCCGTCATAGTGATTCGCTTCTGCGGGTCGCGTTTCGGGATCAGCCTGTGCATATCCAGCTTTTTGAAGGCCGGCATGATAGCGGCGACTAGCGATGGATAATGTGTCACTCGTTGGTCGCCATTGTTTTTGGACTGTACTGTGCTTACCATCTCGCATGGTGCAGTCAAAAATTATTCGATTTTTGATCGAGTCCAAGTGTTGGGAGATTGGAATATTCAAAAGGCTATAGTTAGATAGGCGACTATAAAACATTTCAGTACCGTTATCTCTTCTAATTCAAATCCGACATCAGACTTTTCCAAAATGCTGTGTATACTTTATTAAGTATAGTTATTAGTCAAAGTATGATTTAGATTCAAGAATTTTAGTTGTATATAGAAGACATAAGGTACGATGGTACTAGCATATCTCTGATGATAAAGTCCCTTAATAAAATGAAAACAAAAAACGTCTTCTATTTTTCAATCGATTTTTTTATCAAGTAGTTATTAACAAGATAAGTGTTAATTAAGTAAAATTTTAAAATATTTTTGTCCTTACCATCAACGAGTCGAAAGCCTTTATTTATGAGCTTCTTTATTCGTCATTTTGAACGATCCTTACGTCGCTAATGTACAATTATTGTACAAAAAATCATAAAGAATATTCAAACTTTAACTTTTTATTCAAACTGGTGGTGTAAGGGTGTCGAATAACATCATAAGACTTGAGACACCCAAGCCAACCTTACCTGCACGTGGTGCACCCTGCTGAATAACGAACGGGGCAATCGCGGAAGCGGGGTGGTAGGGTTTTACAGCCTGACTGGGTCGCGACCACCATACGGCGAAAAAGCCCGTCATAGTGATTCGCTTCTGCAGGTCGCGTTTCGGGATCAGCCTGTGCATATCCAGCTTTTTGAAGGTCGGCATGATAGCGGCGACTAGCGATGGATAATGTGTCACTCGTTGGTCGCCATTGTTTTTGGACTGTACTGTGCTTACCATCTCGCATGGTGCAGTCAAAAAAACATTAAAAATAATTAATGATGGTCTAATTTCGACTACTGAACGATCACTAGTATTTATTATTCCACTTTATAAAATGAAGATTTCGTTTTCAGATTCAACTTCATGTATTTAGACGATTGTCATACAATCTGGCATTTGGCAATTCTAAATTTTTGTTCTTTAGAAAATTCTTACATAACTCGCAACTAAGTGACGGTATGTTATATTCTATTGTTATTACCTTACTTATTGGAATTCAATGTATATAAAGTCGCCAGCAGTTGCTAGTACATGAATAGATTTCTATCTCCCAGACACAGAACTAACGGTTATGCGCATCCCACAAAAACCAGATATATGTTCAGAGCAAACCTGCGAACTCTCGGCTTAGTAGGAGTTACTATCATCTCAGAATGAGGTTAAACTTGTTTTATGTTACAAACTGACATACAGAACTAATAACAAGTGCTTATTGTTCATTTCAAATAACCAATGCTTATTGCTAATCTATTCCTTGTATTGTTCATCGCCTAAATTTTCGAATAACTTGGACCTCAAGTTAAATGTAATCGTTCGTATTGAAAACAAGGTTTAACCGGACCGCGATGGGCGCACTAATAGCCATGACAAATTGTTACAGATATACGCGGCTACATAAACGTTATGCCGTGATGATACCTATTAGCATAACTAGCCACTTTCCAAACCTTTAATATATATGCGAGAATTCACAAGCAAACAGCTTTTAATTAACATATTCTACGGGACATGTTTTTATGTTGGATTTCATTCAAAATGCACCAAAATAAAGCAGCCTCAATGAAGGTCTATTTATATACAAGGTAAGAATTTTCCAGGTAGCTGATTGATAATATACTCATTAAAATCCTGTTGTGATTTTAAAAGCTTGGTGCTTAAGTATCACTGTAAAAACTTATTAGTGCAAAGAGAAAGAAAGAATGAAATATGAACCTCATTACACACACACTAGTGTACCGCATCGACTAACATAGATTCCATTATTGCAGTGAAGGAAAACGTCATTATGGAACCATAGCATGGTGATAGGAATCCATATGCTTGCCTGGTTAGTTACTACGCTCAAGGTGAAATCTCCAACCTGTAGGTGTATTCCAGCAGCCGCATCAGAAAGCCATTTTCTCCTCTAAGTTTTGGTGTGTTTACCGTCTTAGATCATATTATAATTTAAAATCAGATAAGGTTGTGGTCAAATACTAAAACATATAGGTATGAAGTATAAAAAGGGAGGAAAATAAAACATACAATTATAATATCAAGACATTGCCAAAATAGTTACCGCATTCAGCATTTTTACTAATAAAATTTGTCATGGCGCTGATGTTCAGCTGGGTTCAAACTAATACTGCTGGCCTTGGAAGAGATAAAGCAGGAGATAGGTTGTGATGAAATGGCCAAGTGAGTGAGAAGCATTATATATGCAGGAAGCTTGAAATCTGTTTTACCGTGTTTTAATTAACTCGCTTTCTGGCATTTCTATTCGGATGGAATTTTTAATTATTATTAACTAATTTCTGAAGGCCTACAGATTTGAAATTTGAGTCATAGCACAAGATTGAACTATGGAATTGATGAGAAAGGAATAATTTGTAGCCAATTTTTTCACACACAACAAAAAAGAGGAAATGTTTTTAACATACAAGGTTTCTAAAATGAACTAACAATATAAAATGTTTTTTTTTTAGTCTGAAGGTTTAAATCCTTATATAGAGTCATACACTCTTACGAATTGTCTTGGCAAAAACTTAAGTATCACTGTAAAAACTTATTAGTACAAAGAGAAAGAAAGAATGAAATATGAACCTCATTACACACACAATAGTGTACCACATCGACTAACATAGAGTCCATTATTGCAGTGAACCATAGCCTTTGATGAAGGAAAATATCGCGATAATGCCATAGCATGGTGGTAGGAATCCATATGCGTGCCTGGTTAGTTACTACGTTCAAGGTGAAATCTGGTGTAGGTGTATTTCAGCAGCCGCATTAGAAAGCCATTTTCTCCTCTAAGTTTTGGTGTGTTTACCGTCTTAGATCGTATTATAATTTAAAATCAGATAAGGTTTTGGTCAAATACCAAAACTATATAGGTATAAAATATAAAAAGGGAGAAAAATAAAACATACAATTATAATATCAAGACATTGCCAAAATAGTTACCGCATTCAGCATTTTTACTAATAAAATTTGTCATGGCGCTGATGTTCAGCTGGGTTCAAACTAATACTGCTGGCCTTGGAAGAGATAAAGCAGGAGATAGGTTGTGATGAAATGGCCAAGTGAGTGAGAAGCATTATATATGCAGGAAGCTTGAAATCTGTTTTACCGTGTTTTAATTAACTCGTTTTCTGGCATTCGGATGGAATTTTTTTATTATTATTAACTAATTTCTGAAGACCTACAGATTTGAAATTTGAGTCATAGCACAAGATTGAACTATGGAATTGATGAGAAAGGAATAATTTGTAGCCAACTTTTTCACACACATAAAAAGGAGGAAATATTTTTAACATACAAGGTTTCTAAAATGAACTAACAATATAAAATGTTTTTTTTTTAGTCTGAAGGTTTAAATCCTTATATAGAGTCATACACTCTTACGAATTGTCTTGGCAAAAACATCTAAAAAAATGGTGAGTATCAGCTCCAACGCACAACTGGAGCTTACTCCTTAAGAACTATCTCATAGACTAACCCCATACTCAGACTAAGGAGGTAAATGAACCTTATAATACTAAAAGTAATAGTTTATTTTATTTTATTTAAATAAGGTTTTCCATTGTTATTGTATTTGGTCATTAGTTGTTGTTTAATGTGACGCGTGGTCATAGAAATCACTCAAAGTAACAAAACCAAATCTGTTGTTTATGGCATCAGCGAGATTGCGCGAGCGGGAGTCATGCGCCGGAGACGAACTTATCTGTAACAACTTTAATCATTGCATCCGATTTACACCTGGAGATATTTTTAATTGCATCATCATATATTTGAAAAAAGAACAAAATTATTATAATTAGTTGAACTTTAAACAACTATTATACTGCAATAATAATATTTTTATATTCCTTGTCGAATAAAAAATATTTTCAGAATTATTATTATATATTAAAGCAATTAAAAATGATCATAGTAACTGTGTAAAACAATAAATTACATACGCAAATTAATCAAAATAAAATAATTAAGAATACAGAAAAATGATAATATATTATACCAGGTGAATTTTTAAAGGTTGACACCCTTCTATCATGTGGTAGTTCATGATCACATTTAACATATAAAATAATAATATCAAAACAAATACTAATAAACAACAAAGAGAACCTTAGTTACAGCTTGTTATAAAACTTTTAAAAGTATGGGTACGATAGTTTTAAACGTGAAAAAATCATGCCTAGGTTTAATGCACAATTTTAAAGGGGCGCTTTTCAAGGTTAATCAGTACGTAACTGCTTATCGCGGGAACGCCACACTGTCGACTGGAGCGCGAGCCGAAGTGCGGAACACACGATACGGAGTACACGATAGGACGTGATTCATTTATTACACCCGTTCGTATTTCCGTAAATCACCTGATGTTGAGTTCAGTTTCCGTTTCTCGACATAATTATGTCAAATTATAAGCACCTATTCTTTTAATTGATTTAGAACGAGAAGCAACTAATGAGTAATCTGTGAGAGTATTGCATCTATTTAACCAGTCATGCTTCATAAGATGGTTTATTGCTTTTAACGTACGGTACAAAATTCAATTCTTATGACCAGTGTAAGTTTTCAGACAAGGCTCAGGTTAAAAATTTAAGTGCTAGAATTAGTGTAGAATTTGCTGAACGTCATAACATATAAAGCGTTTATTTTACGACTACCATCCAAACAGTAGAGTTGCGTTTTTGCAAGATATTTAAGATATAGAAATTAAAACTTACGTTGTTCTGCTGGGATAGTCGCTACATCAAATGAATCATTATTTAAGAGCCTTTTAAAGACAAGTTTTCTAAATATCTGGACAACTTAATATTATCCTTTCCAAAGAGGTTAAACAGTAATAATAAAATTATAACAACAAAAATTAAAGGCAGTCACAACTAATCCAGATAAAATACTTAGTTGTGAACAAAAGCATCACCCGTCGCGGATACCAGCTAGTGTTATTGTAATACTATTGAATAACCACCATATATAATGATATAAAACTCTTTGTATTTACTGATCTTCCTGGAATTTTCCTGAAGGTATGCATGTACTTATTCACCACGATAGTTCATAACTGCTTGGTTATTTAATTATTTACAAGTGACTTTGAATGAGTTAACATCCAATCATAGGACAAATAATAGACATTTTGCTGGTCTATAAAAGAAAACAATTTCTTATATGGTGACAAATCTACTTGACCATACGACAATTCCTTCGACAACGATCTTACCTAAAGAAATCGTAAAGTGTAATTGTTCCCTCACATACCGAGAGACAGATACGAATGTACTCCATTCACAGTCCAGTTATAGGTGCCGCTACACAATACGACTAGGCCGATGGACAGGGTAACAGAGCGGCAAGATTTAATGACCGCGACTGTCCAACGTTGAATGACGAATGGAACGCTCCGTCATTTGATACACACTGTTACATTATGTACAAGTCTTATGTGTATTCTGAATAATAACTAGAGTGATACGAAACAATTCATTTCTTTTACACAAAGGTAACAGCAGCTATTTAATATTTAATTGGCTTTACAACCTATGGACCTTTTATATGTAACAATAACCATAATTTTAAGCCTCTGGAAGTTGTGCCACAGGTAGGTTAATTGTGAAATTATATTTGTCATGTGTTTTGTTATTCACCATCATCATAAGCCTGTAAGAGATCCACTGCAGGGCCAGGCTCAAGCCGAAGGAAGGTATGGGCTTAATCACCACGCCAGCACACGACGCACTGACGATTTCAAACTGTGAGAAATCCACAGTGCTGTTTTCCCACATACAGTAGTACTACAAGAACATTTCTCAGGTTCAGGTTTCCTCACGATGTTTTCCTTCACCGTCAGCCCATACATAGTGTTACCAATTTAAATTAGTAATTGTACGCGAATTTCGAAAATTTTTGTTGGTGCATGCCGGGGTCCGAACCAGCGAACATCGTAATGATATTCCACTGGTCAAACTACTACACCATCAAGACTTGTGTTGCTAATAAAAACTTTCAAACTAGAACTGAAAATGACGGAGATATCGATTAATATACATAAAAAAAAATACATACAACCGAACGTAGTAACCTCTTCCTTTTTCGAAGTCGGTTAAAAATGGCGGAAATAAGTATATCTGTGCTGTTTTCCCAGAGGAATCTATTACAGATTCTATCAAATTGCAAATGCGCTCGTTTGTAACAACTTTGGTTGTTCAAACTAAGACAAGTAGTTTATAAGTCATCATTAAAAAGATTACGAAATGCCCTGCATTATATTACTGCATTATATTACTGCATTATAGTATTAGAAATACGAACATAGCTTCGTCCACTCTGAACCGAGCTACTGAATATTACAATGACATATGGCGTAAATTGGGATCTGGTAAGGATATAGAATTCATTCTGAATACATCTAACAATACCTGGATGAAGATACTGGAGAAAAAATAGTATATAATAAAGAAATAAATAAAAGAATATGTAAATTATACTTTTCCAAATATTTTGTTTCATTTATCTCTGCTGTTTCTACATGGGATTGATTGATAGTTGTTTTAACATCTTGCTGCAATCTAAAACGTATATGCAATGAGTTAATATGTAAAATGTCAGGAAAATAAAAGAATAAAAAAATGACCCAACAGATATACAGGAGACTACTGTTTCCATATCTTAGGTTAACATATGGCTTTGGACACATTATTTAAATTCTGGTGACATTATGGCCGAAATGCTAACCGGAAAGAATAAAAACTAACTTATCTAGTCTAGTATAATTAATAAAAGCGTGTGTTATAAATAAAAAAAACGGAGAAGTGCGAGTCGTTCTCATGCTCTGAGGGTTCCGTTTATCACCATATTTTATTTTACCATTTTACCATATCATATCATAGACCACGTCTTTCCAAAAAAAAAAAATGTTTTCTTTCATTCAGTTCGGGATCTCTAGTGTATGCCCGAATCGCATTACGTCCGCAAGAACCTTGTAAAACTGAATTTCGTAAAAAACCGTTATGATCTAAATATTCTAAATACTAGAAACTGTGACAAACGGGTTGTTCCATCTTCCAGACTTAGTAAAACCAGTATAAATTTTTAAGGGAATATTGTTACAACAAAGTCCCAAAAGATATTACCGATGGATGGATAATCCGACATTAGTTAGTTTAAGCGCCATGTCAAGCGGGTTTTGGTGTCAAAAGGCTAATATAAAGTGGATTAATATGTGAACGATGAGGATGTCTGGAATTGACTCTCCCTATGCATCCACTAAAAACGATTGTGACGTACAATGTATTATATAGATAAACCAGATCGAGTTTCTTGGCGGTTCTTCTCAATGACTGGTTTGTTTGTCGAATCGGTGGTGGTTTGATGTATATAAGTGCTTTCTTAGGGCCGAAATTGAATAAAGTATATTTTGATTTTGGTAAATTTTTATTTATTTGCCTTTGGTATTTGCATTGTAATGACATCAGATTGAACGCTTAAGTACTATTTTAAGACCTTTTTCCTTCATTAATTATTTCTTGAGACATACCTACGTCATATGATAGAATTAATATAAATTTTACTGATAGTTCAAAAGGTTTCCATTAAAGGTAGAAAAAAAGAAAGGCTCAGTGATGCAACGATCAGAGACCAAATTGATCGATTTAGGTTCGACTCCCACTGTGTAAAAAAAATCGATATGGAACCATATCCATGTAGTAGGGCCTATAATGTTTGTTTGATTAGATATCACCCTCTAGGTTATCACCTGTCACCAAACACCTACCTGTGTTTTGACAGATATATTTGAGAGCTTGAGGCTCGGTCCTTCCCTCTATGCTTAATATATTGTCTTTCAAGTCACATCGTCATTTAATAGGTGGAAATGTGATCAAACTTATAAAGTATAAAAAAAAACATAAAACAATGTATGCTTACTGGTTCAGTTAATTCTATGCGAACGGAAATTATAGCTTGGTACACAGTAAAATACTGATCTAAGTTTATATAAGGATTGAGATCTATTACATCATTTCAAATTTTTATAATTTCTTTATTGTAATTTTACTTCCATCATTTTTCTATCAGGCGCAGGCATTTATGGAATTAGGTGCTTATTCGTTTCAGAAAACTTATACAAAATAAAAAATGTTTTTTGATGAATGATGAAATGAATTTTATCCACTTTTTATCCCCCAAAAATAAATGAGCACAGCAATCAATCAAACAGCACCAAAGTCCGGTTCAAAGCCGTAATAATACAGGAAAAACAGAACAATGCATCGCATTGGCCTCTTATCCGAACACAAATCTATGTCTCTAAAGTCTAATATTTCGGTGAGCGTTTTAAAGGGAAACTCCGAACGAAATTAGTATTCCAAGGTTTAGACGAAAGTCATGAGAGGTGGCGGATTTTGAAATTTATTCAAAGTACTTTCGCCTTTTTAAATGCACGTCGGCTTTTTTGTAGGTGGTAGAGCCACGCTGAAGCTATTAGGTTTCAGCATGAATGGGTCGACTCGCTCGGGGTAGACCACCTTCTCACAGAAAACCGACGTGAAGTAACATTGCTTGCATTGTTGTGTTTCATCCAGTGAGTGAAAGTACTGGAGGACCACTTCTCCCCATGCCGCTCCCTAAACACAGGCTGGCAACACACTTGCGACTCCCCTGCTGTTGCAAGTGTCTATGGACGGTGGTGATCACTTAACATCAGATGACCCACCTGTTCGTTTTTTTTTTTTTTTGACTGGCAACATTTTGACGACTAGACGTCAAAATTGTATTTTAGTGATTTTTATTTGTATATATTAATATAATTAGTTTTAAAAGTCTGTGTTCACGTTTAATATAATACATTTTAAGCGTATTAAGAACTACAACATTTAAGACGTGAAGTAACATTGTTTGCTTTGTTGCGTTTCGTTCGGTCAGTGAGAATGCCGGAAGACCACTTCCCCTCCCCCTGCCGCTCCCTCTCCCCTCCCCCAAACACAGGCAGGCAACACACTTGCGACTCCCC
>MU161845.1:0-22030 GCA_015888305.1 Antheraea pernyi
AGTTCTAATAAGACGGCCGCCATCTTGTTTTCAGAGAAGTTTTAATGTGTATGACACGAAGTTCCATCATATTGATTTATTCCAGCATAACCGAAACATTTTATCCAGAAACTGAATTCCAAAACAAAATAATAATAATAATGGTAGTTTAAAATATCGAACAAGAACATATGAGATACACATAAATTCACGCATACACAAGAACACTTAATATTCAAGTCACAGTCAGACCTAGAACGAATTAACTTAAATATACAATACTATTAATTGAATATAGTTACAACATAAAATGTAAAAATTATTACTTTGTAATTGGCACTATATGTTTGTAGATATCTAAATTAATTATATTTTTATAACAAATAAAGGAAATAAATAGATGATTGCAGCAACCTTCGAGAATAGCAGTAATAATATACTAGAGAATTGGTTTGCCCTAATAAAATAAAAGACGGTTCAAATTATAACCGCAGAATATTATTGATTCGCCGAACTTTGGTAATTTTTCCACGGAATCCTTGGTTTTCGCAGAACACACTTCGAGTATTCCTGCACTACCACACAGCGCGTAAATATACAAAAATGTAGAATAAAATAAAAGAAGTTAAACATAAATAATTCAATTTCATATATTTCTTTGTAGACAGCCTGGCAACACTGTAAGTAATTTGAGGAAAGTGTTTGCTTTAGGGAGCTTTTGTCGCAAGTAAACGATAGTTATAAAGAAATAAGAAAGTGATGGTAAAAGTTCCTTCAGGACTCTAGACTCTATTAGAAATGACAACTGTTCTTGATAGACTTCTAAGTTTCAGTAAATAACTAAAAGCGTTTATTACATTGTTATACTTCTCTGATTTTTATTTAACTAGCTAGTTACTCGTGACTTCTGTTTCGTACGAAAAGTTCTATTGTTTCATGGAAACTGGGTTTTATCTAAATTCATTATGGGCTGCGTTTATTTTTATTTTTTTATTAGTCATTTCTGTTTAACCCTTACAGCTTGTACTTGTGTTTAAGCTCTTGTACCTGCTAATTAGCTAAATTTATGATTACTGCTTAGCTGTTACAGAAAAAGCATAATTTATGTAACTAAGATACCTTGAAAAGTCCTCGATATGTTCGATATCAAATCGGTAAATCCGTTTCAAAGATTAGCCCGAATAAGTAATACACATTTCAATTGTATTTATGTTTATATAGCAACAATATTATAGAAGTGGTATAGTTACTGTATATTTGAACAATCCCCTCGGAAATATTTTTTTTTTCCTAGATATAATTCATTTTTTGTAGCCCCGACAATGTATATACGACATTTCATGATTATCTGTTTAGTAAGTTAAAGCTTAACAAAGAGACAAACTCTCATTTGTTAATATAATACTAGCTTCTGCCCGCAACTTCGACCGCGTGGAATAGTTACTTAGGGCGAACGCTAACACGCAGCGAAAGCTCTCAAAAGGAAAAAAAAAACAATTCTAAAACATTATTCATTGGTGCTCCGCTCGTATTGATCTCAGCGTAATTATATATAGCCTTTAGCCTTTCTCGATAAATGGGCTATCTAACACTGAAATAAATTTTCAAATCGGACAAGTACTTCCTGAGATTAGCGTGTTCAACCAAACAAGCCACCAAGCTTTATATTATTAGTATATATATTAGTTAGCATCGTAATTAAAGATTAAAAGATAATGAACATTGAATAATCTTTTTAGATTCTTTCAAATAAGATATTAAACTTGCAACTCATAACGAAATTAAGCTCACAATTTACATTATAATATTCCTATAAAAGGTAGAATAATATGAAAATTTAAATTTATATAAGAAGAAAAAGTATGTCTGAAATATCAAATTAGTTTTTTCACGCTTGGCTTACAACTAGTAGGTAGCTTAATATTAATCGAATCGTCGACGCGACGTATCGGAGAATGCAAATATCTCTCAGCACGTCCCAACAACTTATCAATATGGGGCACGTGACGTGTATTGTAAAGAAAATGGCTACGAAAAAAAAAGAAAGAGGGCGATATTCGAGTTCACTGTATCGGTGTAGAGACCTTGTTTTTATACGGAAGTATATGTTTATTTTTTCCGCATTGATATAATTATTCTTACCGAATATAACGTGTTATCGTTTGCCCTTATTTCTTTTTAGTTAGCTACCGTTGATTCTACCTTCTCCTGTGACATATCATGATCGGTGGCGTATTAGCATGAACTATGATTTCCTGCTATACTTATCGCCTCCCACATTGTACATATAGTAAATTGGTTTTCTAGAACTTCAAAGCAGCTCATTCACGGCGTCACGTTTCTTACATCGTCCCAAACATGACACTGTCTTTTGCTGTCGGATCTTTCCAAGGAAAAAAATCTAAGCGTGAATTCAATTACTTTTGATTTAAAATTACCAATATAACAATATTTTCTAACTTCCCAATCCTAACTAATTATAAATGCGAATTTAAGTTTGTTTATAGGTTACGCTTTCACGCCTATAGAAAAGGGTATAAGAATACCTTTCATTTATAAAAAAAGAACCGTTCCCAAAGGATAGGGAAATTGTATTTTACTAGAATAAGGCGACTGAAGCAGCTTACAAAAACTAGTTCATAATAAAATAATAAGTTTTGATTGGTAACTGACAAATCGTTTTACTTTCATGCAGAGTCAAAACTATTGAAATTATCAATATTAAATCTGCACCACGGGTTATTTATTGACGTAGGGGGTTATTCTACTAATGGATTATTTAATATTCGAATATTACGGGGACGAAAGAGGGTATGAAAGTTTGTATGAGTCGGTCAGTTTTAAACTCAGAGACTTTAGACAGCAGAGATATTATATTATGTAAAAGGAACGCAAAACAAATCACCATTTGTTATTTTAATTGTAACTGGATGATACTGAACATGAGTTGCGTTATATACTCGTACATTTTACATAACATTATGTAAATACGTACTGAATTTGTTTTATTTAATGGCTCACTTGACATTGACTCACACAATTGTGATCTAAGACGCAGTTTGTTTGTCACGTAAAACGTATTAGATAATTCAATGTGACTCATATAATTAATGCTGAACTAAGACGATATTTGTTTATATTATTCAGGGACTTGTTTCTTCCAGTAAATTAAAGGGCTAATAATGTATCTTTGTAATATAAATATTAGAATTATACGAGTTTATAACAACAACAACTAATAATGTAATGGATTATTTCTATGCAGTTGATAATAAATGATTGAAGACATAATTAGTCTGCTGTCGATAATCTGTTGTCCGTTATTATTATTGACAATGGCAATGGTAGTCTGGTGTTATATTGACGTGTGAACAAGCAAGCATTACGCACCAATCAATGGGTGTGAAAAACTCACGTTGCTCACTCTCAAGTCTCGACACGAACAACAACGAATATTTATTTTATTGTCGTTTCATTATAAATTGCAGTATCGTAAAACAACATTTACCCAACAGCAGAATAATTGACAACAGTTTTGAATGACAATTGTTATAATATAAACATATTATATACATCATCGGCGTCTTGTTATGTACTCAGCTATAGCTCTTATTATCATCTAAATAATTAAATCTACTTCTAACGAGAAGGTATAATGCAAAATCAAGAAAAGAAAATCAAGGAAATCGAATCTTATATAAATACCAGTATAGCAGCATAAAATTAATTTCAAATCACTTCAGTTTTTAAACACTTACATATTTTTCTTGATGATGTAATGAGAAAATGGGACACTATATTACTACTTAGTATAAATAATTTTGAATAAAAGAAATATATAACCATTTCACTTGAATAAACAATTGAATATTTAAAACCTTATAATAAAAGAGAACTGTGTCAATAAATAAACTTTATACGAGACGCTAAAAGGATTTATAAAAAATATTATTCTCGACATTTTAATAAAGTTCAGAAGACATTTTCATATTGTGTAAAGTGAAAAAGTGGAAATAAATATTTGGAGTAGAAGGAGATTATAAATCTAATTAAGAGGTAGAGATCAGAGAACTGTAAATATTCAACAATACAGTTACACAGTTAAGTCAAATTTAAAAAAATGTTTTATTATTATTTGGTAATGTAAATTTGGTAGACTGTCGACCCAAATAAAATATCTTCACTTTGCTTTAATGCTGGTAGCGACTTAATAAAACAACGGAGATCGTAGCTTCAATTCTTACTGGAGCTGATCAAATTAAGGATATCTGGTTAGAGCTTTACTGAGGATTATTATGATGCTAATATTGAGCGCATCTCGTTCACGCTTAGCACAATATTACTTGTCCAACAAAATGCATGTCTTAAGATTTTCAATCACGTCGGCCTTGTCCATGTCTGAAGGTTTTCTCTGTAGTAGGTTTTATAAAGAAGCTTTGAGGTTCTTAACTTTGCCAGCAATTGCTTATAAATTTCGAGGACTACGCAATCCGCACTTCAGACAAGTCTCTAAAATTGTTACCAAATCTCGGTTTGGTTCCTAAACGCTTTCGTATCATTTGCTGCTTTTAGAGTTTAATGGTCCACTCGCGTATATTATTTAGATAAAAAGGTACGTTTTATTATAATTTCCACATTGTTCTTTGTCGGTTTCATATAAATACATTACTTTATTAACAAAACACGATAAATATACGGCGAATTAAAAGACAGGCCAGTGAAACTGGGACGCCATTTGCATAAAGATCTTGAGCCATTAATTATTCATTGTATTGTTTCATCAAGATATTCTGCTGGGACTGGATTAGATGGAAAAAATGATTAAGGGAAAAAAGCATTTCAGAGTTTGGGTCTACGTATGGTGCTCGGTTTTATCATTTTGAAATTTCTATCATACACATTTTCTTTTTACGTTTAATTATGACCGAGTTTATATTAACTGTAATTTATATTGTCCCACAATTTAATTGTATATTATTTCTAGCTCTTCTCACGAATGCTTAGATTAATTAGGCAATTTTTTGTTTACACAGTTATGTTGGGATTGTACAATTATAACCATCAGACGCAGTGCCGTACTTATGCTGTGTTATACTAAAAAAATACCATACAACACAAAACAAATAGTGATGCAGGATAGAAAAGACGACTTCCTTGACTTTGCTGATTTTTGTACTTATGGGGGTTAATTTGATGGTTCTTAGCTTTCAATAAGAAGCGCTGTTTTTCAAATTTAGATCTCAAATTCAAATTCTTTAATATTTTGTTAGATTTTTCACATAAGAAACATACAATCTCAAATTTTAAATCTACCAGCACGTCTCAATATCTTTTAAATCAATATACTTTTATATTCATAACTTATTTTTTGCAGTAGTACGTCTGCCTACCGAATTCCCTATTACTATTATTATAAAAATAAATCTCATTTGTATCAACTCACTTTAGTCTACATCTGTGGCTCCGCAATATTTTTTAATAATATAAAACTTTATTATTACCCTTCATATTTCGGTATATAAGCTTAACTTTGATCTAAAATTGTAAACGGAGCTTAACAAATGTAACATGATTTTATCGGTATTAACAAAGGTTTCTAAGCATATAATAATTAACACAGTTACAATTATTAAATTACTTTGTAATATACTCGTATACCATGTAAATACATTTCAAGCGTCGTTTGTTTGTTTTCATGAATGCATAAAACGGCTGAACAAATTCTTCGAGAATTTTATTGACAGTAGATTTTTCAGAGTATTCTTGGGAAACATGTCATTAACGCTTTCCATAAAGCAGTTTTAAACATTATTGGAGATAACATCAGTATAAAGATTTATAATAAGTACTTAGTGTAACAGTGGAAAGGAAAATTGGACAGGATATAATTGTGTACCTATTGTATTGTGTTTAGAATTGGATTATTACTATAAGGCTAGTTTTGGATGACCTATGTATGTACTCACAGTGTTTACATAAACTTTAATAATACGCTACACTACCATTACATTATCATCATTATAAGGAATATGGAGGAATTATGAGGGAAGTATGAGTATAATACCACGCCATCCCATGATGTATTGGCGGTACTAAGCTAGGAGAAATCCACAGTTCTAGATTCACCTCTACACGATGTTTGTCTTCACCGTCTTCCGATAGTGTTACGAATTTAAATTGGTAAATATACGCGAAATCCGAAAATTTCGTTGGTACATACGTACGATTGATATACTCTCGCTCGACAACCATGACTTTCCATTATATACAAACGCACATTATCATCATTATGTAAGAGACACACTGTATGATGGCTTCTTGCCGAGGGAAGGTATGGGTATAACCACCACGCCAGCCCACGATGTGTTGGCGGATCTAAGCTAAGAGAAATCCACAGTACTATACTTTCCCATATACGGAGGTACTATAAGAACACTTCTCAGGTTCAGGTGTCTTCACGATGTCTGCCTTCATCGTCTTCCGATAGCGCTACGAATTTAAATTGGTAATACGCGAAACCCGAAAAATTCGTTGGTACATACGTACGATTGATATACTCTCGCTCGATAACCATGACTTTCCATTATATACAAACGGTCATATCAACAGAAACCGCGAAAGCTTTGATGCTCACTAATGATTCATAGAACTATCTCATCTATGTGTAATTAGAGATTTTTTTTTAATAATTTTATTACCGCTCTATAAAAACGTTAATTGAAACTGGACGCAGTCGTTGCTGCGATAAACGTTATAGTCTTCCGGTCGAAATAATTTATTACTTCAGAGATTGTCATTACGCAACTTGTCCTCTTGAATTGGTCTTATAGCGATCGTGGTTCAACATTTTCGTGACTTATCATGAAATAATCGGCAGCGGGGCTTTGATGGCGGCACTTTTTTGTAATATAAGTTAACGCATGATCACAATCTCATCCGATTTTGATGTTTATGTATTTAAAGATGGGATGAAGCCGAATCTAGAATGAAATCTAGCGGTCAATGGCGACTATTGGATAGAGAGAGGCTGAATAGAGATATACGGTTCTATTGGGATATTATCAAATTCTGCTCGCAAGTTAGATTGTACAGTCGCTGGAAGAAATGCCCAGATAATGTTGTTTACTCGTATAGTATGTTTTGTGGACATAAAGGTCAGTGATAAGAGATTATATAACACTGTTTTATTAATTTATACCAGGTGTTAAATAAATACATGGAATTTTTATGCCAATGCCACTAGACAACCTTCTTCTAATACGACACGAATTTTATATTCTTTGGAAGCCTCTCCAATTCTTTAATAGATGGTCATAATTATGTATTTTTTTAATGCGATTGGAGGCAAACGAAACGAAGACGAGTGATCTGATGGTAAGTGATCACCGCCAACCATGGACTCCTGCGACACGAGGAGTACCACAGATACGTTCCGGCTTTTGAGGAAGGAGTAGGTTTGTTCTTTGAAGGTTTGTAGGTCATATTGGTCTGGAAACGTTGCCGCTGGAATTTCATTCCAGAGAACCGACGTACGTGGATAAAGTGCACTCGAAAACCGAACAATAGACGACTTCCAACCATTTTGGTAATGGAACTCAGCAGCAGGCATCAATCCGAACAACTCTTCAGAACATAGACTGACTGAAAGACACAGACGGGCGCAACGTCCATAGGAAAGGTAACAGCAAATAAAACGAATTAAAATTTTGCTTTTCTTTATAGTTGAAGCTTAAAATTTTAATCATTATCATGAGCCTGTATTTCACTAATTGCAGGGCTATAGGCCTCTTCCTGAAAGAAGGTATGGGCATAATCACCACGCCAGCCCGTGACGTATTCGCGATTTCAACCTGAAAAATCCATGTTTTCCCACATACAGTAGTACTACAACAACATTTCTCAGGTTTAGGTTTCCTCACGATGTTTTCCTGCACCGTCAGCCGATAGTATTACCAATTTAAATGAGTAAATGTAAGCGAATTCCGAAAAACCTGAAGATCGGATTGATATTGCATCGGTCAAACCACTAAAACACCAAGACTTGAACGAGAATTTTAATACTGTAGTTTTATACATATCACGTCGTGAAGTGTGACTCGTCACACATTGTCACATTTTATTACTACCTCATATCACATATTTTATAGATAGCCTCTTTACATCGCTGTATGTTGACTCATTAAAATGAATTGCATAGAACAAACGTTACGGATTTAGGTAAAATAGTCATATAGTGTGAACAACTCGCCCGGGGTAGTACCACCCTCTCATAGAAAACCGACGTGAAGTGACAGTGCTAGCATTGTTGCGTTTCGTTCGGTCAGTGAGAGCGCCGGAGGACCACCTCCCCCCTCCCCTCTCTCCTCTCCCACTCCCTCCGCTAACCCTTCCCCCAAAGGGTGGCAACGCACTTGCGACTGCTCTGGTGTTGTTAGTGTCTGATCACTTAACATCAAGTGACCCACATGTTCGTTTGCCACCTATGACATAAAAAAAAAAAACAAATTATAGATCAACAATTTTCAACAGACAACGAGGATGTAGCGTTTATAGAACACTTGAAATTTACTGAATCTGTGTTTTCTTGGCAAACGCGCTGCATCTTCACTTTCCATCATTCTCGATTGAGGTCGAGCGTATGCCACTCAATCATAAAACAAATTTCGAAAGTATCGTGATTCGAAACGTTTATAAATCATTACGGCTACTTATAAATAATGAAATCGACTAAATTACACTTTGAGAGCGATTACTTAAAGAAAATGATGCATTAGCTTAATAAATAATGTCATATTTCTTCGCTAATTTAGCAAAACCTTCGGAATATTTGCTGATTAGGTTTTTTTTATAATAATAGTATTAAGTTCTAAAGTTACATTTATTCATAATAATATGGTTTTATTATAAACGAATTAGGCAATCAAATAATATTGATTTAAAGTAATTTCAATTAGGGATGGTCATTATTAAAACATCGCATATTAAAACGTATTTCTCCTACGCTATACATAACAAACTGTTGCGGTGTTATTACAAAAAAGTTAAATAGTATTGAACCCTGACTTTAAAAAGTCTCATATTAAATGCACCGCGGTTGCTGATTGTTCGTCATCTTGTTCTTTTGTCTCGCTTTGGTTAGGCTTGCGAAAAAGGGTAACGCGAACTTGCCTCGGGCGAGCACGGTGCATTTATTAGGTAAATTTTTTAAACCAAGTATTTAATACGTATTTAACTTTTTTGTAATAACACACTTGAAGTTTACGTTTTATTAGTAAAAATATGGGACCGGTGTTGTCCCAACGTGCAAAAAAGCAAGTATTATACATTAAGCAATAAGTCAGAAGGATTGCATTACTCACACTCAAAGTAACAATACGATTCAAATAACCAATTTATTCAACAACAATATAATTTACTGTAGCAAGAATTGTTGTAAATTAATAATATAGTGTAATTATCTTTTAATACATACCTATTACAGTCATCTATATTTGATATACCCTGTTCAAGGTCTGTGTATAAGGATACATAACATATAAGACTTATAGATTTTTAATATATACTAGTTTTTACTTGCGGTTTCCCTTGCGTTAATATTGGTTTTAATAAAAATAAAATACAATCTATGTCACAGATCTAAACATGTCAGTGTTTAGCGTCAATGGTTGTAGGTTCGAATCCTTGCAAATAAATCGAAACTTTCGGTGAAGAAGCCATCGTGATGGAATCATGACATGGGCTTTTTCTAAACCTACCTGGCTAGAAACCACTCTCAAGTTAAATATTCAAGCATTCCAGCAGCTGCTCTTGAAAGCATGTACCCCTCTTCTGTTTTAACGTAGAGAGAAAGACACTCGGAGACTCTAGGAAGCATGGGTAGTGTTGTAGACTCCTACCGACTAAAAAACTTCGCTATGAACCGTCCTCGCGCTATAGAAGTGTCTTGAAATTCGTGTGAGAATACGCCGAAACACCCCAGGCGTTTGAGCCAACGTTGCCGCCGGTTACAGAATGGCTGACACAGCCAGCTTCTGCGGCTACCACCCAGTCCACCGAAATGGAAGGTGAAGTAAGCTGTCCCCCTAGGTTTAGCGTTTTCACCATCTTAGACCACGACATTTAACATCATATGAGCTTTTTTTATGTCAAAAGGAGGCAAACGAACAGGCGGCTCACCTGATGTTAAGTGATCACCACAATCCATAGACACTAGCAACACCAGTCGCAAGTGCGTTGCCATCCTGTGTATGGGGGAGGGGTAGGGGAAGGGACAAGGGGAAAGGAGGTGGGCCTCCGGCGCTCTCACTGAGCGAACGAACCGCAACAATGCTTAAGCTTTTATAGTCAAACGATAAAAATATAAAGAAAAAAGCATTGCATTCTAAGCCAGGGCTGGTCGCTGGTTCCATATAATTTGTGACTATCGTATCTATAATAAGCATTACTGGCCACGAACGATTACATTCACGTCGATGCTGCAATCCACATAAATAACCTAAAAAACTATTACCGTTCAAGGCTCGTAAGAGTAAATGATACCGGCCTTCCTCTAATAGAATTGATAAGGCCGATACAGATAGAGCCGGAGATATTTTTAATTAAGATAACAATTTCGTTTTTGAAATGTTTATTATCTTTATAGCGACCGGTTTTAACGACATCTGGGAGTGGTGAGTGTAAATTATTTAAAGAGATTACACACAGGTAATCAAAAACAGAAGTGCACCCATGTGTATCACATAGTAGACAAAAATATTGACAAGGAATGATTTTTATTGTTTATTCATAATATTGTGTTATTTGGCTATATATTTTGTAATATTGATGGGGTTTTGTACGTAATATAATAAACGTATAATCGCGTACATTCGTTTATAACGATGCTTTTGTTTCATACCTTTATTTAACATTTATTGTATGATTATAAGTTGCCAATTGAACAATTAATTATACTGCTAGTGTAGTATCATCACAACAGATGCAAATTTTTCTTATCCATTTTTGAAATATTAATAATTTTTATAGCCCATCTATTGAGAAACGACATATATGTTGCTTATAAAAACTCCTAAGCGGTCTAGCCGTTTTTGTACTCAATCCATACATACAAAAAGGCAGACAGGCTTTTTTATGTCAGATATTTTTTAGTGTTCTATAAACTAGATATCTATAAAATAATTGTAAAAAATACATATACAGGCAGAACTATTTATTAATATAGATAAAAAAGTTTAAACTATCATATGAGAAAACAATCTTAAATGTCTACTGATCGTCGATAAATATTCCTTATAATAAATTATCAACAAATATATAATACTTAAATTAAATATCCCCTACCACGATGCTAAAAATCAGTTGGGAGCATTTCCCCAACCATGTTTGTCTGTTAAATCCGAAACACAAAATGGGAACATTGAAAATCCTTTATGAAAATAAAACGCATTTTTTTCTCTCTCGAATCCATTTCGAACAAAGAATGCTGTATATTTTAAATGTAGAATTGCCACGCCCACTGAAAGGTCCAGTCGGATTCGAGATTTAGTAACCGTTCGTAATTACTTCTGATACCACCGGTCAGTATCCAGACAGCGTAATGACAGGGTACGTTTGATGGTGCATTCGAACTGTTAGGTTGGTACGTGTCATAGAATAAAAACGCTTATACAAATATGTTCCAATTCGGTTAGAGTTTGAAAATGTACTATGGTACATTATTAGAAACAAGCTGAATTATTAACCTAGAACAAACAAAACTCAGATAGCAAAAACATTATTAATTTTTATTTACATAAGGTCGAATTTTAATTTAATGTACATAAATAGACTAGAAAACTCCCATTTTACCTGCGCAGTCGGCTAAAATGATAAATAAGAATTCTTTGCTACGTAATTTTAGTCTTCAATTTCAGAATTGTGTAAACAAAGCTTTTAATCAAATCAAGTAATTAGAGATTCAGGTTTTCGAACTTAATTACTATTAGTTTTCAAAGACTTAATTAAATTTCCACCGAAGGATGTGATCTTCGATATTCTATGGAAATGTTTTATTTGTTAATGTAATATATATTCCATTATGTATACTATAAATTAATATATAGCTATTCGGCATTCGTTTGTTTTTGAAAATTGCAAATTTGAACAATAATGGAACATGGTGCTAAGAAAATATACACCAATATTATAGAGTATAAGATCTCTGTTTGTATCTTTGGACGCGATTAACTATGGAATTACCAGTCAAATTGGACAAAATTCTTCTGCATTTTATAGCTAATTCATTGAAGAATATTATAGATCCTCTGCCCTCGACTCTGTCCGCGTGGAATAGTTAATTTGGGGTAACCCTAACACGCAGCGGTAGCTCTCAAGACGAATTTTGAAAAATTCTTCATTTGTGCTCCGTTCCTCTTGGTCTTAGCGTGATGATATAGCCTATAGCCTAGTAATTAAGTATATATATATCTAACATCAGATTATAACTCTTAGGAGTAAAGTATTTACCATAAGTAAGTTAGAAAGTACGCTAAGGGAATATTGGGGTATTAGTAGCAGATGCGTGAGGCAGTGCGAACGGTATTCGACCGGTGACCAAGGTCGAGTTGACCTCCCGACGAGAACCGAGCATTACCGAGAAGGACCGAATTGTAATTGCCTATGACAGTACCACATAATAACATTCTGTCAGTAGAGAAATTGTTACCTTTACTGAGAATTTGAAGACTCTAAACACTCACGAGGATTTATATTGTCGTCGTAGTACCACAAAATAAATAAGCCTTTATTGCTGTATATAGATTGGTTACAAACTAAATTAGATTATGTTTGTGTATGTATGTTATCGGCTGCTATTACAGCTTGTCCTGCGCCAAAGATTTCCATATTTCTCTATTTCTTGCTATTCGAATCCATGCTGGACCAGTTACTTCTTTTATATCGTCCTCCCCATCTTTTGTTCTATCTACTTTTGCTTTTTTAATTCTCTCTGGGGTGCAATTCTGTTATTAGTTTAGTCCATTTCTCTTATTCATGTCTTATCATATCTCCTGCCCATCTCTATTTTAATTCTTTATAAACCGTTGAAATATTTTCACATTTTGTTAGTGTTTTAATTATGTTTATTAATCTTACTTTGTCTCTTCTTTTAACTCCCATAGCTCTTCGTTTTATGCTGTTCTGACGTACAATTATTTTGTTACTACACACGTTTGGCATTTATAGGTGTTAGTTACCACATATCGTGCGTCAAACGTTTATTACACGCCTCTGTTTACAGGTAACATGTTTAATCTATGCCGTAATAAGACGAGGAAGCATTCGATATAATTTGTAGGTACGGAACAGCACTTAATCGCAGAACGTCGAGTACAATGCGGAGCGCGACGGGGCGCAACGTGACGCGACGCCTCGTGATTGAATATTTAATTGAAATATGTAACCTTTGTGGGTTAACGAACCGGGCACGTCCAATGTTTGCCCAATAAGTGGGCCAAACATATTTGCATAGTAATACACGATTAGATTTGTTTCGGTATCATCGGCTATCACCTACACTTCCTTCTTTGATATGAGTTGTTTTCTTTAATGCAACGGTCAAGTCGATAGTTATCATTACATATTATAAAAGACGACGTGTCTCTATCCGTTTGTCTGTCCGTTAGTATGCTATGCTTATATTTGGAGAAATCATAAAACTAATTACAATGATTTTTTTAAAACCATAAGTATTTTTATCCTCCGCTCAGAGATTAGTATATGTTTTGTTACATTAGGTAAATATGCTACAAGTTATGAAGAGAAAATTAAATTAAAATGAGGCAAACGAACAGGTGGGTCGCCTGATGTTAAGTGATCGCGACTGTCCATAGACACTAGCAACACCAGGGGAGTCGCAAGTGCGTTGCCAGCCTGTGTATGGGGGAGGGGCAGGGAAAGGAAAAACGGAAAGGGGGAAAGGAGGTGGGCCTCTGGCACTCTCACTAACCGAACGAAACGCAACAATGCAAGCACTGTTACTTCACGTCGGTGTTCTGTGAGAGGGTGGTAGTACTCTGGACGAGCCGACCCATTCATGCTGAAACTAGTAATAGCTACAGCGTGGCTCTACCACCATTACCATTGCCACCATTACTTCCTTAATTCCTAACACTCTTATTAGGTAATTAGGAAATATAATTAATTCACTAGCAAAAATATCTTTAGAACACGCTTTATTGTACATGCGGTAGAGTATATAAACATGTACGAGACCTAGTGTCTATGAAAAACTACAAAGACAACTCAAGCGATTAGTTTTTTTCATTATGATTTCCTTCACCTTGGGACTATAATATTATTTATTAAATTAAATCCAAGTTTATAGGAGCATAAAAGAAAAGTGCTACTACATTACGCGAGACGAACCGGCGGACATCGTTTTGATAATGGCCTTTTTAATAAACTAATTTAAAGACGAAAATTATAATAAAAAAATAATTACACAACGCTAATTAACGTTTAAAAATGTTCTTTCTGTACAATTACACGAGAGATAATGTTTTTTTTTGACAATACTATTTTTCTATTTCGTATATAAATATAAAGACAAAGGACGAGAAGAAATTCGTAGTAAAATTTAATGAGAGAAATAGTATGATATTTTTTTGTTTCTTACACAACACAAAGGTTAGTTAATTGGAAGCCATGTGTTTTGAAGAAACATAAGCCGACGCGTGTAGCTACTGATAGTGTCGAGTTGATTATTTTCAGCACTAGTTTATGTCATCGGATTGACTCGTATCGTGTAATGTGAAAATCAACAGTCTTCTATACAGCCGTCTAAAGAAAGAGGAGTCTATCTAGCACATTTTTCAATACTACATTATATATATTTATAATTTTAATATGATATTTAGAATCAGAGAAAAGGTGCATCAGAATTTTTTGGTCATCTCGAGTTTTGTTCAGATTTGTGTTTTATAATAGCGGCACGATATAATGGTCGTTCTGACGTTTGTCCGCTCATGAATTTTCGTATAAATTAATAACTATCCTGTATATAAGTACATATACGGGACGGGCGGACGTTGTCCTGCCTTGATAATAAAAAAGAACACTAAAATTCAACCGCAGCGCCACCTACCTGGTCTCATTGTGAAACTAAATCCTTCGCAGATCCACTCGAACACGCATACAAAATTTCATCAAAATCGGTCCAACCGTTTAGGAGGAGTTCAGTGACATACACACGTACATGGGTCGACAGTCGCCGTTACTTATGGACTGTACTGTACTTTCCATCAGATACCGTCCAGTCACTTTGCCGAACCAGTTTAAAAAAAAAACGTACAGAAGAAATTTGTATAAAGATAGCATCGCTGGCCAACACAACTACTACCTCCAGCAAACTCGCGTCAACAATTAATGTAAATAAAACAAAGCAGCATTTGTTTATATTGTTTTCGAAAATAAATCGACATTTCACATCACTATTTTAATGTGTCAAAACGGCCATCATAGCTTGCCGCCCTTATAGTTGCCCCTTTTTCTTACGACGCGGCGGTAATATAAAAAATTATTTAGGCAGGTAGCTAGCTATAGGCAGCACTGCTCTTATAGACTAAGGGCTTATAGATTGATGTGTCCTATTAAAATCAGAAAGAATATACCTACGTTTGTTTCCTATTTCAGTTATATTTAAAAAAGCAATCACATAAAACCATGACGAAAATAATCCTTGTATTTAACATGCTTCATTCATATTAATACTAACGAGTTTGAATACTTTTCGGTTGTTTCGGGACCCTCGCTATAAAGCTGTGACGGACCCTTGACTTAAAAAAATGGGGTAACGTTAACCGAATGATATGAGGTTGGGGTAATCTAACACCCGTGCATAAGTTCGGTTGAAATCCGCAACCGATGTTGACTTTAGGCACCCTGTTATTACTTTTTACGGTTTAACAAGCTCGTTTTTTATTTATCTCGTTGTTGTAATGTCACTGAAGCTTTAGGGTGATGGCCATAGAATTATGAATTACACAGACTGCTTGCAGCTTTGTTACTCTATGTTGATATGCCCATAGCTCCAATGATACGGAGTGTAAGAGAAAACAGTGAATTATTAGATTAGTATTATAATATTTACAGATACAAAATGTATGAAGATATTGGATATTAGAAACTTGATAAGTCAAACTTCCTGGGAGACACGATAATCTATACTTCTATACCAATATTATACAGCTGAAGAGTTTGTTTGATTAAACGCGCTATTCTTGGGAAACTACTAGTACGATTTAGAAAATTCTTTCAGTGTGTTATAGCTCATTTATTGAGGAAGGCTAAATATCATCAGGCTAAGTGTACGTCCAGAGTGGACGCTATAATCGTGCGTCGAGCGTAGCGTCGCGTACGGCGTTCGTTTCAAACATCATATATATTAATACATGAAGCCATTTGTAAGCCTTTGTATCCCTTTTTAACGGAATTGGGCGAACGGATGAACGTGAAATTTGGCATAGTTAAAGTTTATATGGAGGAGAAGTGCAGAAAGCTATTTATTTTATATAAAATGCATTAGAAGTACATTAAATTAATTAAAATATGCATTACACACACTAACGCTTCAATTTTACACAACATATACACACATGTAAATAAAAAAAGACATTTTGACATCTGTCAAAAAAGGACTTCAAAAAAGGTTGTGAAGGAGGTTGCTATACTCGACTGTATGTATTATTTTACTCTTACGGTCCAATTACCCTTTTTCATTCTACATTCAACAAGGATATTATAACATACAACTAACGGGTGGCCCAAATAAGACCAGCTGATGTGAAACACAAATAACTTTTTTATTTTTTAACATAATTTATTTTTTCTTTTACAGATTATAACTGAACTCCACAACAACGCATTAAAATTATCGATTTTTATTATTCTTCTCAACGATCAATTGTTCTGACGCAGCGAAATTATCGCCGTTTTTTAACGTAAGATCAGTGCCCACATCTTCCATGATTACAAGTTTAGTTCGCCGTTTTGAGGAACTGGGTTCAGTTGCCGACCGTCCAGGAAGAGGTGCTCATCGAAATATTCGTACTGTAGACAACGTGGAAGCTGTACAGCAGAGTGTTGCAAATGATCCATATGTCTCAACTCGTCGCCGTTCCGGCCAATTGGGTATACCCAGAACAACATTACAGAGAATTTTAAAGTTGGATCTTAAGATGTATCCATAGAAAGTTCAAATTGTGCAACAGCTTCTACCGCAAGACCCCCAACAACGACTACAATACGCTATTCGCTTTACACAATTAGCCACACAAAATTTTCCACGGTAATTCCCATCAGATGGTCCGACGAATCATTACGTGATACAATCTTTATGAATCAAATTTTCGAATGTTATTGTATTTTTTAAATTCATTCCATTATTCCGTTGAATCGAAAGCTTTTGAAATACAGATTTTGCGTGAAGTTAATGGAATAATAATGTTAACTGTGCAGCTCGTATATCGAGGAATTGAGCGATGATTCATATTATTCTTTGTGACTTTAAATTAAAAATATTTTATGTAGGAATTTATTAGGAAATAAAATAAATAATTTAGGCTCTGAGAAGGCGCTTATAAACGTTAAAATATGACCACAAATTCGGAAAACAAACCATCAAAAAGGGTCACCAAAAAATCGGTATATCACATATTATAACACAAAGTCCTCTGCCACTTCTGTCTGTCTGTTCGCGATAAAATCAAAAAATACGGAATGCATTTTCATACGGTTTTCACCAGTATAGTCATATTTCATGAGGAAGGTTTAGGTATATCATTTGTCAAGATTTTTTTAATTATCAGTGCAGGATAACGTTCATCGTCTCTGTTAGTAATTTATTTTTAATGTCTGTATACATATTTATTAGATCTACAGACGACACTAGTCACGAATAACTCAAGAACTCTAAGAAATAGTTAAATATGAAAGAAAACATAAAATAACGAGACGAAAAGAAATGCCGCTTTAACGCGTGCGGAGCCGTGGGCACATTCGGTGTTATTACGAAAAAGTTAAATACTTGCTTTAAAAAGGTTAGTTATCCTTTTTCGCAAGTCTAACCTAACGTAACCAAAGCGAGACAAAAAATCAAGGTTGCGAACATTCAGCGACCGCGATGCATTTAATTCGAAACCTTTTTAAAACAAGTATTCAATACGTATTTAACTTTTTTGTAATAACACCGATCTAGCTCAATATATAATTCTACCTATTTAGAACGTATATACCGAGTACCTACAAAAAGCAATTGCCGTGATAAATAGCGTCTACCGAATGGTTACTGGTGAATAATGTTTGCCCTTGACTACTTTTGGAAAAGAATTCCACGTTTTTAAAATAAAATTAATTTGAAATTAGAATTCTTAGCCAAACAAAAATTATTTTGATTTGAAATGGCCAGTACTGCAGAACGGCAATTTCATAGGTAAAGACCTATTATTTGTACGCTCTTTTAACTGAGGCATACTCGAATTGATCAGAGAGAACAATAAAACATTCAAAAACATAATAGCTCTACCTTTTCCACGGTAATTCCCATCAGATGGTCCGACGAATCATTACGTGATACAATCTTTATGAATCAAATTTTCGAATGTTATTGTATTTTTTAAATTCATTCCATTATTCCGTTGAATCGAAAGCTTTTGAAATACAGATTTCGCGTTAAGTTAGTGAAATAATAATGTTAACTGTGCAGCTCGTATATCGAGGAATTGAGCGATGATTCATATTATTCTTTGTGACTTTAAATTAAAAATATTTTATGTAGGAATTTATTAGGAAATAAAATAAATAATTTAGGCTCTGAGAAGGCGCTTATAAACGTTAAAATATGACCACAAATTCGGAAAACAAACCATCAAAAAGGGTCACCAAAAAATCGGTATATCACATATTATAACACAAAGTCCTCTGCCACTTCTGTCTGTCTGTTCGCGATAAAATCAAAAAATACGGAATGCATTTTCATACGGTTTTCACCAGTATAGTCATATTTCATGAGGAAGGTTTAGGTATATCATTTGTCAAGATTTTTTAAATTATCAGTGCAGGATAACGTTCATCGTCTCTGTTAGTAATTTATTTTTAATGTCTGTATACATATTTATTAGATCTACAGACGACACTAGTCACGAATAACTCAAGAACTCTAAGAAATAGTTAAATATGAAAGAAAACATAAAATAACGAGACGAAAAGAAATGCCGCTTTAACGCGTGCGGAGCCGTGGGCACATTCGGTGTTATTACGAAAAAGTTAAATACTTGCTTTAAAAAGGTTACGAATTAAATGCACCGCGCTCGCCCGAGGCAAGTTCGCGTTATCCTTTTTCGCAAATCTAACCTAACGTAACCAAAGCGAGACAAAAGAGGAAGGTTGCGAACATTCAGCGACCGCGGTGCATTTAATTCGAAACCTTTTTAAAACAAGTATTCAATACGTATTTAACTTTTTTGTAATAACACCGATCTAGTTCAATATATAATTCTACCTATTTAGAACGTATATACCGAGTACCTACAAAAAGCAATTGCCGTGATAAATAGCGTCTACCGAATGGTTACTGGTGAATAATGTTTGCCCTTGACCTTCCTTCGGTACCGTGTAAAAAGGTTATACAAAAACTGTTCACATCGTAACCATTTTTCGCAACGGATAAAAAATACTAGATATAATATATCTATGCGAGAGAATATCGATTTTATATAAATTTGATTTAGTGACGACTTACGAATATCATAAAACTGAAGGGCTATTATTACAAAGATTTCGTTATTTGTTGTTCGATATCATATCTTGGCAAATTCATTATTTTTGAACTTTATAGGTATTAGAATTTATTCACAATTTCACCTGATATTAATCTCTGGGCTGTCATAAACTATAACCGTGTTATTACAAAAAAGTTAAATACGTATTAAATACTTGGTTTAAAAAAGTTTCTTAATAAATGCACCGCGCTCGCCCGAGGCAAGTTCGCTTTATCCGTTTTCGCAAATCTAACCTGACGTAACCAAAGCGAGACAAAAGAGCAAGATGGCGTACATTCAGCGACCGCGGTGCATCTAATATGTGACCTTTTTAAAGCCAGGGTTGAATACGTATTTAACTTTTTTTTATAACACCGTAAGGGTTTAAGCTCTATACAAACGAATCTAGACCAAAAGACTGGACCATGGTCAATAATCTGTTGGAATCATGCATACATTTGAAAAAAACTCTGTATTTATACAAAATTTTAAAATTATGTAGTGTAAAATTATATTTTTAACCTAGTGTGATTTTAATGTGTATCGCGTAACAAAAATTTATCCTTACCATGTCATAACAAGTTTCAGTTCAATTAATAGATTATGGTCGAATTTAGACTAGAACTTAGAACACTAGTACCTAAATATACAAGGAAACGCTAATCTATAAACTTTATGGTGTTTACTACCTTATTTATGTGATGCTTTTATTCAGGTAACGAGGACATTGTTATCGCGCAGCTGACACATATTCGCAGTAATTCTATAAATAGTCTGCTGTGCATTTATCGTGTGTAATCACGGACGAGTACGCGCTGGATCTCATTACATACGACCGGCGGACATCTGTCGTGTGAAACACATAATCGATTGATATGTCGATCGATTTCGGAATAGGGGAGCGATTTTGATTGCATTATTTGCTTTCATTGAAGCTTTTATTATAATTATCGAGTTTAACATGGATGCACATTATTTATAGATATTTTATGTGCTCATTTAGAAATAAAAATCGACAATTTTAATTTAAAGCTTATAATTTTCACACTTTCGATTATTTTTTTGTATAAATAAGCAGATATCTTGCAGTTTCATATTATAATTCATTTCCCATTTCGTTATTTCTTGTATATCGATAACGAGATAGAAGTTAGATGCTTCTAAAGGAACCTCATATGCACAGCAGGCGTTCAATTTAAGCGAACATGGCAGAACTGGGCCATGTTGCATCTTCACCCGGCGATCGTCGCGCGGCAGTTAAAGCGTTATTGGTACACCGTCATATTTACGACCGACTCCGAATAACCTCCCTGTATTCAGTTTAAACGGATTATAATGGCACGATACGAAGCGTTCA
The DNA here is from genome assembly GCA_015888305.1 of Antheraea pernyi. Classification (NCBI taxonomy): domain Eukaryota; kingdom Metazoa; phylum Arthropoda; class Insecta; order Lepidoptera; family Saturniidae; genus Antheraea; species Antheraea pernyi. The sequence continues at coordinate 21,130 of MU161845.1, forward strand.
CTATATCGAGGCTTAAATGCTAGGTTTACCTTTCGATAAATGTATGCGGAAAATTCTAGAATATAATTAGTCCAACGATTACAATCTCATAGCATTTAGTTCCCACGGTTGATGAGCCGTTCGTTGATCATTTGTAACAAATTCCCTTACAGAATTAAATAATTTTAAAAAATCCCATAGAATTAACTATATTATTGAACGATATGTTCAGTTGGCTATTAGCAAGTAAGAAACGTATTTTTAACGCTTCTCACTTTGTCACTCTACATATGTCACTACCACAATTAAGACGGATCCAATTATAGCTAATGAGTTATAATTCATCAAACCGCCAAAAATATAAACATATATACATTTTATTATTAATGTATTTTGAAAACGAACACGAGAACCTTCAGTCACGGGTTTTCTATACATAAAACCGGTGTGTATGAACGCTTTGACTATAAAATATTGACAATACCGTCTCGCCGCAGAACTACGGTTGGCTTTGTACCATTGTATGCATATCTCCCTACATTACTACATTTGAGACTACGGTCGTGTGTAAATCTTTTCCTCAATAAATACATTTCTTTACCGCATTTATTTATATGTATACATTTGCACAGACTAGTAAATTTATGTCATAAGTGGGATAAATTACTCTAATTATAATATTATATTTCCATCATCATGTGGATATAATGTTAGGAAGATATAATTGGTAAAGATATCTATCTATATCTATTCTAGTGGGCGCCCAGCGGTCGACGTTCGGCCATAGATCATTGATTTTTTTAAGTTTGAATTTTATTAGGGTTAATATCATTGTTGAATGTAGAATGAAAAAGGGTAATTGGAACGTAAGAGTAAAATAATACATACAGTCGAGCATAGCAACCTCCTTCACAACCTTTTT
>MU161846.1:0-20774 GCA_015888305.1 Antheraea pernyi
TTCTCTAAAAAAATCTTTATGGTTTTTTGGTTGTTTAATTAATATTGTTTAAAAAAAAAAACAAAAAATAATTTTTAAGGTGTATCAATATCTTCATCAGTATCTCACTTTGTTATATAAAAGTAGAAGCTTTTACAGGAGATGTCCCAATTAATTCGAAAGGATATTTAATAAATTTTCGGAAAGGTATTCTTTAATAAACAACAAATAGGATGGTAATTGTGTTTCGTATAAAGTGGTGCAAAGTTGTACAGCGTGACTACAATCTTAAGTTGTTCTACGTGATCCCTGTTTACTAACCGCATATCGGTGCCTATATTTGTCTATAACAAACCAATTCGTAGACATTTATTGGATTAGAATCCACTGATTCGTGAGGAACCGAGCAACGCGTTAGGGTTGCCGGTAAGTATAAACTGTTGTAGATTTATTTTTTTATTTACAATCTTCGCTACATATAAAAGATGTTTTTTTTTATATTTTGAGAAAGACACCTTTGGGTTATATGTTATGAACTTCAGCGGAAGTTCAAATATATCATCAGACATATTTATATTTTCGAAATTAAAATTATTAATTTTGTTGATTGTATGTGTTTGTATAATTCTGTACGCTTAAATACAATTATCGTAAAGTGGTTCGCTTCACTCAATTTCCAGAACGGTTGAACTATAAAGCTACATATCATTGCAACTTTCTGTAGAGGACAATCCTTAATGGTAAATTTAAATAGAGGTAGCAAAAAATCTGTAAAATGGTTATTAAGGTTAAATAGTGTGACAAAATTATAATCAAGAAAAACAAAAGACAATCCTCAATTAATCCAGTTGTCCCATACGATTTACATTTTCAACGAAGTCGCATACAACAGCTAACTAAAAAAGGCTTACGGTAAGACGTTGAATGTAACATTCAGAGACGAATCTAACTTCATACGACGAAAACCACTGAACAGGAACTGAATCGAGGAAATGATGATGGCGATGGAAATATGGTTGTAAAACACCTATGTTAAATTGAAGGCGATTAATATATATACTATATAAAGCCCATTGAAATATTTTAACCTCGGAACGTCACGTTTCGGGATTAGAAAGCCTATATACAACTGAATGCGTCATTCAGCCAACTAAGAGCTTTCTCTGGTATTTGTAGGCTAGCGAAATGACGGCTACTGTCAATATACTCGTAGATATTTTCAGATCTTGTCCTTTGTTCATATTCGTGGACTGTATTTTGTTCAGAAATAATTTAATTTAACGACAAGTTGACTGTCCTTATTTTATAGAAATGGCAGAAAAACGTATCGTAATTACCGTCATATTATTAATCATTTTATTAAATTAAATTGATAAAAACATTATTAGTAGTACCCATTGATAACAATATAATAGTCGATTGTTAGATAATTAAATAAACTATATACTTTCAGATTTAAAAAAAATACATGTGGAGTTTAAATTTATCGATTGCTTTAAAAAGGAAAAATAGTGTTTGGTGCACTAATTAATTAATGATTCTATAATTTTTTAGGGGTAGAATATCTCGTTGGTAAAATATTATCTGAAATTAAGTAAATTAATCACTGTTGACCGATTACCATGAAGTTGGCTTTTTTCTTTTTTTTTTCTCGAACTGACTACGCTATTGACTTGGCAAGATCTTTACAGCTTCGCCGGACTATGAAGTTGGCATACTTAAGTTTCTTCATATGGAAAAGCTGTTTATGCTGTCCATTTAACTATAACTCGTCGCTAGGTACCGCGGCTGTCTCAATATTATTACTGATCGTCACGAATATTTCTTTGTGTATTGAATTATAAATATTTACACAATATCCATTTCCTTATAACTAAAATTTTTATTACAATTACAATATTATTATTTTTTTGTCAAAAGGAGTCAAACGAACAGGTGGGTCACCTGATTTTAAGTGATCACCACCGACCATAGACACTAGCAACACCAGAAGAGTCGCAAGTGCGTTGCCAACCTGTGTATGGGGGAGGGGTAGGGTAAGGAGAAGGGGGAAGGGAAAGGGGGAAAGGAAGTGGGCCTACGGCGCTCTCACTGGCCGAACGAAACGCAACAATGCAAGCACTGTTACTTCACGTCGGTGTTCTGTGATAGCGAGCCGACCCATTTTTTTTTTTTTGTTTTTATCGTAACACGGCAAAGTGACTTTACTGTGCCTGATGGTGAGCACAGTATAATCTAAAAACAATGGCGACCACCGAGAGACGCACTATCCCTCACCGGTCGCCGCTGTTATGCCGGCTTGCATAAATGTCTCTTCACGTTACGCTTGAAGGACCCCATATTATAGGAAGGAGGGAACACACTGGCCGGGAGATTGTTCCACAGCTTCACGGTACGGCAGAGATAAGAAGTTGCGAACTTTTTAGTTCGTGCCCAGATAGGATTTACCGTAAAACTATGGCTCCGGAGCCCAGCGCGCGTGGTTTGGGTATGAAAAGGAGAGGAAGGTATTAAATTGAATAGCTCTTCAGAACACTCGCCATGATACAGACGGTAGAACACGCTCAGTGAGGCAATGTCTCTGCGCAACTGAAGCGGCTCTATAAATTGTGTAATGTCTGAATCATTAACAATGCGGACAGCCCGTCTCTGCAACCTGTCCAGGGTATCTAGTAGGTATTTGGCGGAACCGTCCCAGAGGTGCGAACAATACTCCACGCAAGGCCGAACTTGTGCCTTATAAAGGAGGTATAGCTGATCAGGCGTGAAAAACCGTCGCACCCTGTTCAGGATTCCGAGTCTCCGAGATGCAGTGGAGATGACGCTCCCGATGTAATCCCTGAGATTGAGGTCGCTGCGAATATCTATACCTAAGATATTGAGGCTGTCTCGCATTGCGAGCGAGACGTTCTGGAGAGCAGGAAGAGGAGTAAATGGAGATGTTTTGCAGGTAAACGCGCACACCTGTGTTTTGTTAGCATTAAACTCGACCAAATTGCTTGCTCCCCATGTTGATATGAGATGCAAGGACCGGTCGAGTTCAATCACAAGATCCTGCGGTCTCTTTTCTGTTTCCCCCCGACTGCAAGAAGGCTTGCTGTAATAGCACCCATAGATGGTGCTGTCATCTGCATAACAATGAATATGGACTAAAGGCAACATATCATTGATATGCAGAAGAAACAGAGTAGGTGAAAGTACAGAGCCCTCCAGCATTTACTGACGTGAGCTGCGAATCACATCCATCGACAAGGACACGAATTCTGCGCTCATATAGAAAGCCAGAGATCCATCTGCATAAATTGTTGGGGAGACCGTATGCCGGAAGCTTGCACAGAAGACCACGCTGAAACATTCATGCTGAAACAAGTAATATCTACAGCGTGGTTCTACCACCTTCAATTTGTAATAGCTACAGCGTGGTTCTTTTACCTTCAAATGATAGAAATAAATAATATGTGCGTAGCAGCAGACATATTTATTGGGTTTATTAATTAAATCAACATGTTCTAGTATTTCTTCTAGTAACAAGTTACCGCACAATTATAACTCATCTTCCTCCTCCTTTAACACCAATTTTGAAAGTCGATTTCCTAAAACGTTTATTCTTAAATCTCACAAGTATAACACATTACTTCTTACTACAATCCAATTTTACGTATGACCCGTTTGTGAAAAGAACTTGCATCCAAACATATCTTATTAGACATATTTGACAATCGAGTTTTTCAAAAGGATTTTGGAGGATTCAAAAGGACAATTAAACACATTTTATATCTATTTTATGACTATTGAAACAACATTCAGTAAATTATATTTAAATATTCTTAATTATATTTGCCATCTTAATTTCTTTTCCATATGTTAATTTTAGTTTTTATAACATAGATTGAGTTCATTTTCACTAATTCTGGTTCTAATACTTTTTTTTTAATAGGTTTATCAATATTTAATGTTTCATAATTTAATATAGTACCTATACATATAGGAAAAGTTATGTGTGTGTGTGTATGTAATATCAAAATAATTTTATATTAATTGGATATCAATGTATACACAATACTGATTATGTTGTAATTATTGCTTCATCTTTATTCCCAAATTATATTAACAACAAAATAGATATTTCACAGTTTCGAAGGCTCCAAAAATATTAAATGTAAATTTATTCATACTCATACACGAAAATGGTCCGAGGGACGGGATTTTTCGGGTTTTCCTTGAGTTTTTAATGTATGCGAAAACTATAGTATTATTTATTGCTTTCCGTTCGGTATGTAGATGCTCTGTTATTTTTATGTTAATGAGTGAACTGGGGCTAAAATATAGTCGGTATTTATAATCATAGAGTCTGCACCGGGAAATGAATATAACTGAGTCATTTTATTAGGTTTATTATTTTTTATAGCATTTTGTGAGGGATGATAACCACTGTATAATCTAAGAATAAGGGCGATTGCTACGAGATTGACAATCCGTTCCCGATCACTGGTGATATATCGGCATGTGAGCCTTTCTGTTGCTGTTCATTTTTTTTATATGTCATAGCAGCCAAACGAACAGGTGGGTCACATGATGTTAAGTGATCACCACCGTCCATAAATACTAACAACACTAGGGGAGTCGAAAGTGCGTTGCCAGCCTGTGTTTGGGGGAAAGGGAGGAGGGGGGTTGCTCCTCCGGTGCTCTCACAGACCGAACGAAACGCAACAATGCAAGCAATGTTACTTCACGTCGGTTTTCTATGAGAGGGTGGTACTACCCCGGACGAGCCGACCCATTCATGCTGAAACCAGTAATATCTTCAGCGTGGCTCTACCACCTACACTTTATACATATACAACACTGGTGGATACCGAAACGCGACAAACTCAAAAAAAGTCACCGTGACATGCAACAAGTAACATGTGTATGGTGGTCCTGACCCACTCCAGTATATATCCTTATCATCCCGCGATACATTTAAGAGTAATTAATCTAAGAGTGCCTAGTACCGAGAAAGACAATCTGATGTATGTTCGCAACAGACCGACATAATTTAAATACCTGAAACAGTGATAAATCGGTTTTCTCATGTTCCATCCGTTTCAGGCTTAGTAATACCAGTACCATTATTTTAGGTAATAGTGTTAGGTTATGTAAGTCCCAAAGCACATTACCGATTAGGTGAATAGAATGTTTAAGCACCATGTCAAGCTGGTTTTAATATCTAAAAGCGTGATGGTAGTGAACTATGGTGATGTTTGAAAATGGCACCCCTCATGGTGCATCCTCCAAAAACGAATAAAAGTATCATGTATTTTCATAACAAATGTATACGATAAGAAAAACCAGATCGAATTTCTTGCCAGTTCTTCTCGTTGATTGGATTGATTTTCGAATCTGTGGGAGTATTGACTTTCATAAGCGCCTTCTTAGGGTCTAAATTGAATAAAATATTTTTGATTTTTATGGTAACAGTACCATGATGACGGATGTTACTGTATGATAATCGTGAATCAGTTTGTCAAAGCCAGCATCTGTCCTCGTCTCGTAGACGATTACGATGCGTACGCTGCGAAGCGTCGCACCGAGTTCCCTCACTCTTCCAAGCCCGCTCCCTCGATCTATGCCAAGATCGAGGCAAGTAACAATTTTCCCATCCCACACGTTCACGATAGTGACGATAGCGACAGCGATTCCGATTCTGGCTCCGATATGGAGCAAGACCCTCCTGCTCAGCAAGATCCTCCTGCTGAGCAAGCCCCTCCTGCAGACGATGGCTTCACCACCGTCACGCACCGCAAACCGCGCAAGAAGCGCACCAACTCCTCATCAGATCTGGAAGGCAGTTTGCCCTCCAAAAAAATTGAGTCATTTTATTAGGTTTATTATTTTTTATAGCATTTTGTGAGGGATGATAACCACTGTATAATCTAAGAATAAGGGCGATTGCTACGAGATTGACAATCCGTTCCCGATCACTGGTGATATATCGGCATGTGAGCCTTTCTGTTGCTGTTCATTTTTTTTATATGTCATAGCAGCCAAACGAACAGGTGGGTCACATGATGTTAAGTGATCACCACCGTCCATAAATACTAACAACACTAGGGGAGTCGAAAGTGCGTTGCCAGCCTGTGTTTGGGGGAAAGGGAGGAGGGGGGTTGCTCCTCCGGTGCTCTCACAGACCGAACGAAACGCAACAATGCAAGCAATGTTACTTCACGTCGGTTTTCTATGAGAGGGTGGTACTACCCCGGGCAAGCCGACCCATTCATGCTGAAACCAGTAATATCTTCAGCGTGGCTCTACCACCTACACTTTATACATATACAACACTGGTGGATACCGAAACGCGACAAACTCAAAAAAAGTCACCGTGACATGCAACAAGTAACATGTGTATGGTGGTCCTGACCCACTCCAGTATATATCCTTATCATCCCGCGATACATTTAAGAGTAATTAATCTAAGAGTGCCTAGTACCGAGAAAGACAATCTGATGTATGTTCGCAACAGACCGACATAATTTAAATACCTGAAACAGTGATAAATCGGTTTTCTCATGTTCCATCCGTTTCAGGCTTAGTAATACCAGTACCATTATTTTAGGTAATAGTGTTAGGTTATGTAAGTCCCAAAGCACATTACCGATTAGGTGAATAGAATGTTTAAGCACCATGTCAAGCTGGTTTTAATATCTAAAAGCGTGATGGTAGTGAACTATGGTGATGTTTGAAAATGGCACCCCTCATGGTGCATCCTCCAAAAACGAATAAAAGTATCATGTATTTTCATAACAAATGTATACGATAAGAAAAACCAGATCGAATTTCTTGCCAGTTCTTCTCGTTGATTGGATTGATTTTCGAATCTGTGGGAGTATTGACTTTCATAAGCGCCTTCTTAGGGTCTAAATTGAATAAAATATTTTTGATTTTTATGGTAACAGTACCATGATGACGGATGTTACTGTATGATAATCGTGAATCAGTTTGTCAAAGCCAGCATCTGTCCTCGTCTCGTAGACGATTACGATGCGTACGCTGCGAAGCGTCGCACCGAGTTCCCTCACTCTTCCAAGCCCGCTCCCTCGATCTATGCCAAGATCGAGGCAAGTAACAATTTTCCCATCCCACACGTTCACGATAGTGACGATAGCGACAGCGATTCCGATTCTGGCTCCGATATGGAGCAAGACCCTCCTGCTCAGCAAGATCCTCCTGCTGAGCAAGCCCCTCCTGCAGACGATGGCTTCACCACCGTCACGCACCGCAAACCGCGCAAGAAGCGCACCAACTCCTCATCAGATCTGGAAGGCAGTTTGCCCTCCAAAAAAATAGTCAATGTCGATGGCGCGAAAGTGCCAAAGACGACACCAGCGCCCTCTAGACCCGCTTCACCTAAAACTGCGGGTTCCGCAGTTTCGGGCAAAAAGCCCCGCCCACCGCCCCCCGTTACGATCCAAGACAAAGCGTCTTGGGTTGAAATTTCTAGCCTGCTGGAAACGGCAGGCATCCCTTACACCTCCGCTGTGAATACCGCTGTAGGTATTCAGGTGAAGGTAGCCACGTCCACCGCCCATCGTGACCTCACTCGTTTCCTTCGGGACAACCAGTGGGGTTATTTCACGCACTCTCTCGAAGAGGAGCGTAAACTACGGGTTGTGATCCGTAGGGTTCCTTCAGAACTCCCGACTTACGACATTTCCGACGACCTCAAAGAACAGAAGATTCCTGTTCGCGAGGTTCATCGTATGCGCTCTCCGCGCACCAGGGCTCCATATGATATGGTTCTCGTTGTCCTCGATCGCACCCCTCAAGGGAAAGCGATCTTCAATCTCACATCCCTCTGCGGCCTCTCCGGCGTTATCGTCGAGCCGCCGCGCAAAACGTCTGTGCCCTCGCAGTGTCACAACTGTCAGGTGTACGGACACTCCGCACGAAACTGTCTCCTGAAACCCAGGTGCGTTAAGTGCCTCGGCGACCACTCCACCAAGGAGTGTTCTCGCACTAAAGACTCCCCCGATCCCCCGAGCTGTGTTCTGTGCCGCGGCGTGGGTCATACCGCGAATTATCGCGGATGTCCCCGCGCCCCGCGCACAAAGCGCCCTCGCTACCCCAGGCAGGCGTCGCCGTCTAAGGCGGCCGCCGCTCCCGCCCGCCCTCGACCCCCGCCTTTCATGTCCCGAGAGGCCTTCCCGAGCCTGCCGAGCACGTCTCGTGCACCGGCAGCGTCCGCACCCGCGACTAGCGCGCCCCCCCGCCCCTACCGGGCCCCTCAGGCTCCGTGGGCTCCTAAGCCCGCGTCCCAGCCCATTCCCAGACCGCCGGCGGCTAATCCTGCACAGGATCACCCCGCCTATTCCTTCTCCTTATCGAGTATTGACTACGCAGGTCAATTACTCATTTTCCACGAGATCTCGGAGATCTCGGCGTACGAAGAAACCGCCCGAAATCCTCTTCTAGGTTCCGTTACGGCAATTCATAGATTTCCAGCCATCGCGGCTACACTACAACGGCTCGCTCGGACAGCCGTTCAAAATAAATAACTCATATAAGATAGAGTGAATCGCGTATTTACGTCTATCTTCCCCTAAAAACGACCGTTCAATAATAATAATTTTTGTTATGTCTATTTTTAGATTTCGGCGCCGTCGCCGTAAAGTAAATTTAAATTCGATCTTATTAAATGCGTGTTGCGCCCGCGCTTTTGTAATCGATCCTTTTTAGCTCCCGCACACATCGCGGTTCTCAGTAATATTTCGAGCCTAGGTCGTCCCCGCGCGGAGCCCTCGTGATATTATTATCGCGATACAGTGACTCACCTACATCACTTGAACACACATATGAGATCATCTCTCTCACACACGTGCACATACATACACATGGTGGGAGGGTTTTGTTTTTTTTTTTCCCTCAACGAACTGAATCGAATAGGTTTAGTTCGTTTCATTCCGATATACACGTATTCATTTGTGAATCATGCAATTTCGACTGTATGGTTCACAAATGTATATATGTATGAATAGCTTAGAATAGTTAGCTAGGTCAGACGTGACTTTTTCCAGGTAACATCCCAAGCCGAGGTGCGCATGCGCCCTTGTGTATGTTACCTAAAAACCAAATCGGCTGAGTGCCTTAAGCGCTCGCCTTAGTAGTCCGGTGAAGCTGTAAAGACCCTGCAGGGTCAATAGCGTAGTCAGTTCGAGAAAAAAAAAAAAAAAAAGTTTGTCAAAGTTGCCATGTTATAAAGCACACAAGTTTTTCACATTTAGAAATTATGACTGGATATATAAAATGGTGGAGAACAACAGGTAATTATCACTCCAGTAAGGTAGAGCGATTGTAGAGCCACGCTGAAGCTATAACTGGTTTCAGCATGAATAGGTCGGCTTGCTCGGGTTAGTACCACCCTCCCACAGAAAACTGACGTGAAGTATCAATGCTTGCATTGTTGCATTTCATTCGGCCAGTGAGAACACCGGAGGCCCACTTAACCTCCCCTCCCACCCCCTCTCCTAATCCCCTCCCCAAACACAGGCTGGCAACGTATTGGCGACTCCCCTGGTGTTGTTAGTGCCTATGGACGGTGGTGATCATTTAACATCAGATGACCCGCCTGTTCGTTTGCCTGCTATGATGTAAAAAACAGGTAGGTTGGGTCAAATATTTCTTCCAACTACATTATGCTAAGGAAGGATAAGTAACAACAGTAATTAACGTGAGAAGTACATGATATTAGTAGACGTACATATATACATTACACATGAACAGATTTCAACTATTATTGAGTATGAATTTTACAATAATAATAATGATAGATATGTACAGCAGCTACACGTCACCGAGATGAAGATGCTACGATGGATATGTGGCGTTACGCGATTAGATCGCATTCGTAACGAACACATCCGTGGTAGCCTTGGAGTCCGTGACATCGCAGACAAGCTGCAGGAGAGTCGACTTCGCTGGTACGCCCACATAAGTCGCAGGCCTCCAGACTACGTCGGAAATAGATGCCTCAACATAAATGTACAGGGCCCAAGGTCTCGTGGCAGGCCCAAGAAACGCTGGTTGGACGTGGTAAAGGCTGACTTAAAGGAAAATAACCTCACACAGAAGGATGCCGAAGATTAGGCAAAGTGGAGGAAGCTTAATAAGAAAGCGGACCCTGGTACCAGGCCGAAAAAACGTTAGGAAGAAGAAGAAGAATAATGATAGTTATGTAACTAGAAGCCGTTCAACTAATTTTTACATTATCCCATACAGAAATTATCATAAACAACTTGAAATAACAAAAAAAAAATCTCTCTTAGTGTGTAAAGACTTGATTAGTCGAACTTATTATTTTGATAAATTTGTTGAATTTTGTGTTTAATTTAGTCCAAGAATTTTGAAAATTCATGTACGGTTACGATTAATTATACTGCATTTCTTTGGCCGATTAGTGTTTTAGACAAAAATAAATGAACAGTAGACTTCTACAGCATTTCTTAAAACAATGATCGTAGGTTTATGTTGAACTTGGTTTTAGTCCGTACGAGTCGGACATAACCCATATGTTGAATTTTAAGGATTTATAGGAAAAGTACAATTTACATATTTAAATAGATCGACTGGAAAGTTAAGTTTACTTAAATCCATTATACTTTATTTATATGTGAACAATTTTATTCCTTAATATAAATTTACTGAATTTTGGTGGATGTTTATGTAATCAGAATTAGTTAGTTGTAGTTGTTGTGAGTCCCGAATATGGTAGGCAGTCGCTCGCACGGTACACGGGTCAATCACCTTTCCTCTGGGAACCCTAATTAACCTATAGATAAAACGTGTTTTAAATCTATATAGTTAGACCCCGATAAGCTATCCGACGGTTGTTTTAAATCCTTCGCTGCATTTTAAATGTAAATATTACTTGCTATTTCTAGTAGACGGTATTTTATTCAGAACTAGCTGCGAATACCTGCGAATTTCTCTATGTTATTTATTATCTTAACAATATATTTTATGTAGAGAGGAAATAACATAAGTACTATAAAGACTTAAAACCAGACTTAAAACAAGAAATCACATGTCGCTGAATATTATTTTAAATGAAGATATAGTGCTAATTTTTGTAGGTAAGTTGTCTAAGAAGTAAAAATAAAAAAAAACTTGATCGAAATCTATAGAGCAGTTTTTGAGCGATGCGCGCACAACAGTAAACCTTTATCATTTCATATATACGAAAATAGATAGATTAAATAATATGGAAAAAATATTTGTAACACTTAAACTTTAAACTTCTATGTATTATATATATATTATTTTGAAATAACGGTCTATCACATAGACATAAAGGTAAAAACACGACACGACAGAACCACTTAAACAGTTTTAATATGTAAAAAGAAATTTATTCACGGCGAACATGTCCTATCAAAATATCTCGGGCCACACGTTATGTCGGCACATTCTTCTCCTAAATTGAAATTCTCGAAGAGTCTCCCTTCGCGACGGGATGGGGTCAGAGCCAGAAGACAAATACTTTGAATGTTCGATTAATCTGAACAAATATAATTTTTCATTGAAACTCGAATGACTTGTAGCCACTTAAAAAAAAGTGATAGTTACAAATCGAAAAATAACATTTTATATTCGTTGAGTGGTTATCTTATTCATTCTATTTTTAGGATTAAAGTACATGTAGAGATACGACTAGTTCATTCAATTCACGAATAGACCCTTTCATTTTTAACTCTTACACAAACGATACAATTTCCAATGGACAGGAACGCGAACATTTTTCTGTAGAAAATTCTTTATACCTTTTAAAATTTTAATTCAAAATAAAGATAATGTGACTGAGATCTCTATAAAAAAGGTTCCGTTATATTATTGTGACATACAAAATTTCAAAATGAAAGAATTTCTGGAATGTTAAGTATCAGAGACAACTGATCTTATCGAAGCATTTATAACGTCATTACATTGCCATGAAGTCCGTCATCTATATACCTACTGCATTAGTCGTATGTAAATAACCAATAATTATAGCTATTGACTTTGGTTTTAACTAGCAACAACTACTGCTACAAAATTATTTGGCTGTTTCATAATATAATAGAAACAGCTCGCGATTTTCTATGCTTTAATTACAATATAAACTTAATAATAATGGCATCATTACATAGTATAAAACAAAGACCTCCAACACGTCTGTCTTTCTGTCTGTTCGCGATAAACTCTAAAATTATTGAACGGATTTTAATGCGGTTTTCACCAGTAGATATAGTGATTCATGAGGAAATCAAAATCAAAAATCCAAATATCCTTTATTCAATTTAGGCCCTGAGAAGGCGCTTCTGAACCTCAAAGCTACCACTGGTTCGGAAAACAGCCCAGTCATCGAGAAGCACCGGCAAGAAACTCGATCTGGTTTATCTTTTCATGTCATATATTTTTACAGTAACATAAATATTTACATTCGTTATTAGTGGATGCATAGAGAGGGAAGTCATTTCCAGACGTCACAATCGTTCACGTATTGATCCACCCTATATCGATCCATCGGTCGGTCGATATTTAGATATTAAAACCAGCTTGACATGGTTCTTGAACTCACTATCAGGCAAATCGGTAATGTGTTTTGGGACTTTATTATAAAACCTAACACTATTACCTAAAAAACTGTTTTTGGATTTAGTGAGCCTGAAGCATGGAATGACCAATTTGTTGCTGTTTCTAGTATTTAAATTATGCTGGTCTTTTACTAGATCCAACATATTTAAGTTTTTGCGGACATACATCAAGATTAAGATACCGAATTCCTGAAACTTAGTCTTTAATGATTCGCGAGGCCTCATATTATAAATTGCTCAAACTGCTCGTTTTTGTAATAGGAATATGGTGTCCACCTCAGCTGCTGCTGCTGGAAGGTTTAGGTATATAATTTATCAAGGTTTTTTATTATCATGGCGGGACTACGTCCGCGCGGGTCCGCTAGGATACCATAAAGCGAGAATGTAGTGTTCTATCACTGGAATAATTTTCAGAATTGTATTAGTAATTGTATGGATAACCAACTAAAAATAAATTTTGCTTATTTCTAACAATAGTATATATAAGAAATATAGACGTTCGCAAATTCATACACAATAAACTTAATGAGCATAATTTTGATATTATTCATGGTCATATTCTACAAAATGAATATAAAATACATTAATTTTTTTTTTGTTTATTATCTTACCTACTAGTTCATAAATAGCAATCGGTAATGTTGAGTATCATAGTATAAGTAGTATTTGGCATTGTAAAAGCTTTATTTGAAAACTCAACGTTCGCACTCGAGTAAACCGGAAATAGAGTAAAAATCTATTCACTGTTGAAATCGATACCGCTATCAAAATGCACCGCCGTCGCTAGACCGTTCAAAGGCCGTCTACTGCCGCCTCAAAGGATGTGTACGAAACAAGCCGTACGTTCCCACTCAGATCAATGTACAAGGGTATAAGAGGGCACTCTTTCTGCACTATCATCACTTAGAAAACAACCTTTCTTATACATACTTATTGCACGTATCATCAAATATTATGTGTTACAGTTCGCGCCAAATTTTATGACCGCTCTAATAAAACTGTGCAGGATAAATTAAAATTTCGGTATATAAATACGTGTTATATTACATATACCATCCATCTTCAGAACATATTATTACTAATTTTAAATTCGTCTAATAATATTTTACCCTTGGTTTGTATTAAACTTTTGACGATATTGTGCGTATGGCTGAAATTACGGTTATATACAGAGCGGCCAAAAAGTTTGACGCGGACTATAAGAGTTTAATTTGTATTATATTTACTAATATAGATTATGTTTATTTATTCTTATATCTTAGAGGTGGTAGAGCCACGCTGAAGCTATTACTGGTTTCAGCATGAATGGGTCGGCTCGCTCGGAAGTACCGTACAAGTACACCCACCCTCTCACAGAAAACCAACGTGAAATAACAGTGCTTGCATTGTTGCGTTTCGTTCGGTCAGTGAGAGCGCCGGAGGCCCACCTCACTCCCCCTTCCCAACCCCTCTCCCCGTCCCCTCCGCCAAAAACAAGCTAGCAACGCATTAGCGACTCCCCTGATGGTGTTAGTGTCTATGAACAGCGGTGATCACTTAACATCAGGTGACCTGCCTGTTCGTTTGCCTCCTATGATATAAAAATAATATATATATATATAGACCAATCGATTTTTCTAAATTATTTCGTAGCTAAATCGTGACTGGTCGATCAGTAACTTTAAATTTATAACGATTTTATTATTAAAAAAGAATATAAACTGTATTAAACGTATGTAACTCTGTTCATATTAATTTTCATACAGAATTTAATAACAATATTGTTACTTTCTATTTACATGTGAATTATTAAAATATGATCAGTAGCTCGGGAGATAAGCTACACACAAAGTTACATTTTTATAATAAACAAATGGCTCGTATCAACTGCGCACAGATTGAACATATTAATGTGGTGTTATAACTTATAAGTGACTAAGCTATTTAAATCTAGTTTTGCCAATTGGCTCTGTAATACTTACAGTTCCTCAAACGGAATATTGGTTAAAATAGCGTCGGAAATAAAGCGTTATATTTGAAGTTTTATTTCTTTTGGCGCGTTCGGGAAAAATGTTGAGAGTAATTTTTACGATGCGCGCGCACACCGTCACGAAAAACCGACACCCTGAAGTTAGCTATAGTCAACATTTTGTTTCTTTGTATTAAAACTTTCAATGTATTAAATACCTTTTTTCTATTGTTAGTGTCATTTTTTCTACAAACGTAGAATAAGGCAAACCCTGCACATACCCTGCACAGCACACCTCGGCTTTGGCTGTTGCCTGATACGTGCAATTCGCGACCTATCTGAGCTAAGCTAAGCTAACTATTCATACATATATGAGTTGTTGAAACATATATGTGTACCAAGCATACATACCTCAACAACCCTTATATATAAACTATTTCAGTTTGATCAGGAAAAAAAATAAAACCCTTCCACTTGCATGTGTAAGCGTTTATGCGTGCACGTGTGTGGAGATGATATGTGTAATGTTGTCGCAGTGATGTAAGATTTTGTGTCACTGTATCGCGCGAGCAGCGTACTCAAGGGCTCCAAGCCGAGGGAACGGACCAAGGCTTGAGCCGTTGCCAAGGGGACCTAGTCTGGTGTGCGGGAGCGAAATTTACCCCCAGACCACGGCGGCGTGATCTGTGGTTACGCGGGCGTGGGCGTGAGTACGCTCTGTTTGGAGAGACAGGCTGGTAATGATCGTTCACTGCCATTATTTCATCTGGAGGGTCGGTAAAAATATGTCGCGGACGTCTTTTACAACGCGCAGCGCTTGGTACGGGTTCGTATTTTGCGGCGGATACAACTAACGGACTGGGGGCGAAGTCGCGAGTATTACCTAGTACTTAGTGTTATTAATTATGGTTAGACGGAGCTATATTATGAATAATATAAAATCTAAAAAAATATTTACAAATCTTCTTTCCGTTTCGAAAATAATAATAATAATAACTTCCAATAATGTTAGATTTTTTAAAACCAAACTAGCAAACCTACAATGGGGATTGGATACTTCATTTTCATAAGCCATATCAAATTCATTACGACAATAAACTCCCAAATGTATTTACGAGGGATCACGCTATGAATAAATTTCGTCAACAGAAAATTTGATGCGTAAAATAGCTGGACCAACTTAGACAAAGGTTTATAAAACAAACGAAAAACACACAAACGTATCTCAAAGGGTTTTGGTTTTAAATACAGAAGTATAAAATGTATTTAATCGCGTATTTAATTTTCTAGTTGTATCAATTATGTTATATATTATATTGTCAACTATCTTGTTTTCCTTGCCATACGATAATTTTAGTTTGTATAGATTCATTCATTTTCACTTTTTCGTTCATTCTTATTCGATTTTATTTTCTTTGTCTATTGATTTTCCATATTTTTTTTATGTCAAAAGGCGGCAAACGAATAGGTCACCTGATGTTAGGTGATCACCACCGTCCATAGACACTAGCAACACCAGGGGAGTCGCAAGTGCGTTGCCAGCCTGTGTACGGGGGAGGGGTAGGAAAAGGAGAAAGGAGAAAGGGGAAGGGAAAGGGGGAAAGGAGGTGGGCCTCCGGCGCTCTCACTGACCGAACGAAACGCAACAATGGAAGCATAGTTACTTCACGTCGGTGTTCTGTGAGAGGGTGGTACTACCCCGGACGAGCCGATCCATTCATGCTGAAACTACAGCGTGGCTCTACCACCTTCAATTTGTATTACATAATTTTTTTAAATTATTATTATTAATAGTGTAAGTTGTATCTATGTGATAAAGCGTTCTAGGTTTTCAGTCTAGCTTACTACTTTTTACTATTGTTTTTATATTATTTACCGGACTATTGACTGTTGCTATATCCACAATTGTAAATATATAAATAAACTATGATCTTTTATCCAATTCGTTTTTTATTTGTGTAAACGAGCAGTTATCTAAATGTTTTTACACTCTACCGTATTATTTTCCGTTTATCACAACTGTCGGTGGCCATTCGTTTATCATTAATCCCCGCTTATGAACTGGAACTCATATTCTTATAATTCATTTACTGTATTTGCAATAAATAATGTACATACATATATACAATTGACCCTCGAGCTACATAGATCGAAGCAATTCAGAAATAATGTACATCTAAACTAGACTTTTCTTGTTGAACCCTCATAATAAATATATAACCCCCTTGTTATACGAGAAAAAATTATGATGGTGTGTGTTAAGGTGTAGATATGGGCCTTATGGGCATTTGGATTACAAATGACGAGGGTCAGTTTTTACTATAGTCTTCGTAGATCTTTGTGGCCGCTCTGAAAATAGTCGGTAGTTTGGACTTGCGCGTTATATAGACAAAAGTATATGATATTAAATAAGTTATAAGATATAAAATAAGGTTAAAATATTATTCTAGGAATCTGAAATTGGTATTTATTTTTTTGTCTTGACTGTTTAGATGTTAATCTAATTCTGTTAATTTACTTTTTATTTGTAGCATGGCGAAGCAGCTCTGTAAGTTCTATATCATCATCTTTATTTTAAAAGTGATAAGATTCACAATAACGAATATATTATACAATAAATACAAAGATCTAGATTTATTTACATTAAAACATTAAACCCGGCCATTTCAATTTAAATTTACATTTTATTATTTTAACCTCGACTTGTAACTCCTAATTTTAAATTGATGTATTAGAGTTTCATACTTATTTTCTAGTTTAATATAGCGCAGGAATTACTTTATAAGTATAAAATAAGTAACCTTTACTTTAAAAACAAAGATATTTATATAACATGATACAATATGTAAATGATCGCATTTATATAAACAAAATCATCTATATTTCCTATAGTTTAAATGATATACATTTCCAATTACCAAATAACCAGATATAAAGTTAAAATAAATATACTTGATTATATACATTCTGCAAGCGAATGGTTGTGTTTATAAATAGGAGACGCGCAGTTCCCTTACCGCTTTTGACCGTGACGCCCCAAATGTCATAACCATTTTACATCTCATAAATTTTATTCTCATATTTGCGATTACAAAAATATAAAATATATATGTGATATATTATATTATATATATAGACATGTGAATTGGAATGTGTGAGTGTTCGTAGATAAACAAAACTTACCGTAGAGGGTGTTGGCGGTAGATAAAACCCTTATGGGCGTTTGGAGGACAAGTGACGACGGTCACGTTTTTAATTACCCGAGTCTCATCCGTAACGTGTCACTAGGGGAGTTCGGCTGGAAACGTGTAGTTCTTTCTGTTGTTAGAATTCGCTAAATTCGTTGACCTTGGCTTGGCTAAAGTGTGATGGTCCTTTTAATAGCTTTCAGCTGTACGCTCATGAATGAAACCATTTAGCTACACATTCTAAGTATCTAGTTATTAAATTAGTAGTTGCGTGGAATTTTATGCGTAATTTGTAGGTGGTAGAGCCACGCTGAATTTATTACTGGTTTCAGCATGAATGGGTCGGCTCGTCCGGGGTAGTACCATCCTCTCATAGAAAACCGACGTGAAGTAACATTGCTTGCATTGTTGCGTTTCGTTCGGTCAGTGAGAGCGCCGGAAGCCCACCTCATCCCCTTCCCCCAACCACAGGCTGGCAATGCATTTTCAACTTCCCTGGTGTTGTTAGTGACTTATGGACGGTGGTGATCACTTAACATCATGTGTCCCACCTGTTCGTTTGCCTCCTATGATATAAAATGATATGATTTTCGATAACTATCAAGTTTTAAGGCGCGAAGTATCACCTGACGGTTTATGTAATATAATAAAAAGGATTTATGTAAAATAACGAAATATATCATTTTCTAAGCAATTAAATACTAAGAGATACTTATTCATTTCGTAATAGACATTTTATCTAAAACCAATTACCAATATAATACAGTCTGAAGGATAAATAGGTTCAAACTTTCAGTCAGCAAATTTAATTATATTCGTAACTCTCACTGCCAAATAGAAAATCTTTAAAAGTAATCACTTTAGGTATATTTAATTTAATAGTTATTTACTAATTCATTGTTAACAGCTAAAAAACAAAATATCAGTGAATAATGACGACTGATTTTTGTATTAGGACTGTTGGCTGAAAGGGCTTTTCAAAATATACTGGGACTGAGATGAACGAACAAGTTATTCACGTGAAGTGACAATGAAGGAGGAATAATGAAATATTACAATATATATCCGTTAGAAAATTCAATCAAAATGTTGATAACAAACTCTACGAAAACCACATGCTCCAAACAGTGATATCTAAAATTGTATAACAAAATGTAGCGTTTCTTTGCTTAAAGAATAAGAAAAGGGGTCGTTGTTGATAATTTGACAAGCTTAAAAAGTTCGCTATATTGAATTAATTTTAGAGACAAAACTAACAAAAAATGTCTATAGAACAATAAAAATCAAGGAAAATCCTAAAATTTAATATACTACGAGTATATTATATAATTATATGTAATATAATATACGTAATAATGTTATATAATAGTTTTAAATAGTATCTGCTTTTCTATATAATGTCTCTGCACATTTAAGATTACTATATCGATGCAACTGATTGTGAAGAATCGATTAACTATATTCAAAATATTTACTTTAAATCATTGAAAATAATTTATTTGGAATAAATTTTATCTTTATTTCATTTATTCTGTATATAACACAAATATTTCTTTCTTTTTACATAACATGAATCATTTTTTTTTATTGATATCACATTGTATAAAATAATTTCATATCAAATTTCATCAGAATCCATTCCATAGTTTCCGAGTATACGAGTACAATTGAACAGACAGACAAAAATTACAAAACTGTGATGTATATACGAGCTATTCTACCGTCTACGCAACATTCTGAGTGAAATATTAAATAAATAAAAAAAAAACATAATTTATCTTTATAAAGTCTTCACCAAAGTAAAATTAATATTACATCTATAAATGTTACATACAAAAAATAAAGTTTTTTTTAAGTACAAAGGAAACGAAGTAAAAAGGAAAATTTAACTGGCGTAAAATATGTTATAAGGAGTTTGGAAGCCGACGACTATACTTGGGATGTTCTCGGTTTTTTTTTCGTTGTTTTATTTTGTTAGTACTGCCCTAACTTCTAGACACCAGACAAGCTATTATAAAAGAAGTTAACACACTGCAGGACTTTAAAAGCTTTTATAGTTTTAGTGCTTCCATGAAATGAATGTAAAATAAGGTGTTATCTATAAAAGTTACTTCCTTATAATAGAAACTTTTTGTAGCAATAAATGTGCTCGAGTAGATTTTGTTTAAGGAAAATTAGCTTCGACTTAATTTTATCAGTTTTTAGTTCTAGTTTCTTTTGTTACTGGCGACCATCCGCGACATTATCTGCATCATCTGTTATCTTAATAATATTTTTGTGTAGTGACAAAAAGATAAAAAAAAACACAACGATAAATGCATAGTGATTATAAAATGATAATTTCCTAAAACTTTAAAAACATTATATTAAATTAACCTATCGTGATGATTAGGCCGGCAACGCACTCGCGACTCCACTGATGTTGCTAGTGTCTATGGACGGCGGTGATCACTTACTATCAGGTGACCCGCCTGTTCGTTTGCCTATTAAAATATATATAAAAAACCTTTTCTACATTATAATCAAGTTGTCTAAGAAGTAAAACTGAAACAATCGATCAAAATCTATGCAGTAGTTTTTCAGTGATACACACACGATTGTAGACACCTATTATTTTATGTAACTAAGAAGCTAGAGAAAAAGACTAGCTTTTGCTCGCGGCTTCGTTCATGTTGATGTCGATTTGATTTATCCCTTGGAAACAGTACATTATTTTACTTTCCATATCCTTTTTTGTACCCATCACAACGTGTATGCATAATTCATGATAATCAGATTGACTAGTTGAAGCATGAAAGCGTAACAAAAATAAAAAAACAAACTGAAAGAGTTTAGAATATTATCCGATACGAAATATATATAAGAGTTATTGAGTTATGTATGCTTGGTACACATATATGTTTCAACAACTCATATATGTATGAATAGTTAGCTTAGCTTAGATTAGCTTACATAGGTCGCGAATTGCATGTATCAGGCAACAGCCAAAGCCGAGGTGTGCCGCGCACCCTTGAGCTAGTTGTCAAAATAAAATCGGCTGAGTATCTTAAG